>JAJEJO010005138.1:155588-275663 GCA_020662805.1 Glaucomys volans | reverse complement strand
CTAAAGAAAGAAGTTAAAGAGCATCTGAGAAGATGGAAAGATCTCCCATGTTCTTGGATAGGCAGAATTAATATTGTCAAAATGGCCATACTTCCAAAAATGCTATACAAATTCAATGCAATTCCAATTAAAATCCCATGGATGGACCTCATAGAAATAGAGCAAGCAATCATGAAATTCATTTGGAGGAATAGGAGACCCAGAATTGCTAAAGCAATCCTTAGCAAGAAGAGCGAAGCAGGGGGTTTCATAATACCAGACCTTCAACTATACTACAGAGCAATAGTGACAAAAACAGCATGGTATTGGTACCAAAATAGACAGGTAGATCAATGGTACAGAATAGAGGACACAGAGATAAACCTGCATAAATACAGGTATCTCATACTTGACAAAGGAGGCAAAAACCTGCAATGGAGAAAAGACAGCCTCTTCAACAAATGGTGCTGGGAAAACTGGAAATCCATATGCAGCAAAATGAAACTAAACCCTTATCTCTCACCCTGTACAAAACTGAACTCAAAGTGGATCAAGGACCTAGAAATCAGACCAGAGACTCTGCACCTAACAGAAGAGAAAATAGGTCCAAATCTTCATCATGTTGGCCTAGGACCAGATTTCCTTAACATGACTCCCAAAGCGCAAGAAATAAAAGCACGAATCAATGACTGGGATAGAGTCCAACTAAAAAGCTTCTTCTCAGCAAAGGAAATAATCAGCAATGTGAAGAGAGAGCGTTCGGAGTGGGAGAAAATCTTTGCCACACACACTTCAGATAGAGCACTAATCTCCAAAATCTACCAAGTACTCAAAAATCTTTACACCAAGAACACTAATAACCTAATCAATAAATGGGCCAAGGAAATGAACAGACATTTTACAGAGGAAGATCTACAAGCAATCAGCAGATTTATGAAAAAATGTTCAACATCACTCGTTATAAGAGAAATGCAAATCAAAACCACCTTAAGATTTCATCTTACCCCTATTATAATGTCTTTTATTAAGAATACAGGCAACAACAGGTGTTGGCGAGGATGTGGGGAAAAGGGTACACTCATACATTGCTGGTGGGAGTGCAAGTTGGTGCAGCCACTCTGGAAAGCAGTGTGGAGATTCCTTAGAAAACTTGGAATGGATCCACCATTTGACCCTGCTATCCCACTCCTTGGCCTATACCCAAAGGACTTAAAATCAGATTGCTACAGTGATGCAGCCACATCAATGTTCATAGCTGCTCAATTCACAATAGCTCGATTGTGGAACCAACCTAGATGCCCTTCAGTAGATGAATGGATAAAGAAACTGTGGTATATATACACAATGGAATATTACTCAGCCATAAAGAAGAATAAAATTATGGCATTTGTAGGTAAATGGATGATGTTGGAGACTGTTATGCTAAGTGAGATCAGCCAATCCCAAAAATCCAAAGGCCGGATGGTCTCACTGATAAATGAATGATGATGCATAATGGAGGGGGGGAGGGTGGCAAGACTGGAGGAAGGATAGATAGCATAGAGGGAAGGGAGGGGTGGGGTCGGGGTGGGGGTGTAAGAATAATAACAGAATATGTGACAGACATCATTGCCCTGTGTACATGTATGAATGCACAGATGGTGTGATTCTACTTTGTGAACAGCCAGAGAAACAATAGCTGTACTCCATTTGTGTTCAATGAATCAAAATTAAATAAATTAAAAAAAAAAGATAGTGTTAAGATAATCAAGTCATGCATTAAGTTAATCAAGGCTCTAGTCACATATCTGATAATGACCAGTATGCAAATATGTAAAGAACTCTCAAAAAGTAATAACAAAATAAACATTTTTTAAGGGTAAAAGTTAAAAACTTAAAAAGTGATGCTTGACCAAAGAAAATGTACAAATTAAAAACAAGCATATGAAAAGGTGCAGAATAACATTAGTCATAAGGGAAGTACAAATTAAAAATTAGATTGTTAAAGTACTATTAAAATGGCTAAAAGAAAATGTAAAGAGTAGTACCAAATGTGAAGAAGATAAAGAGCAACTTAGCAGGAATACAAATTGGTGTAGCAACCTTAGAAGATATTTTGGCAGTTACACATGAATGTACATATATGTGTGCCGCATAACTCAGTGCTCCTACATATAGGTATTTACAGTTCAAAATAAAAATAACAGGTCTTGGAAACCATTTGTGCAAGTATGTTCATGAAAGCTTAATTTATAAGGTTCAAAAATTGGAAACAATGCAAATATCTTTCAATAATAATCATAAACGAAGAGTGGCACATCCATACATTAGAATTCTACTCAGCAATAAAAACTAAGACATTATTCGCTCATGAAATATGGATAAATCTTAAAGGACTTTTTCTAAGTGAAAGCTAAAAGAGCTTCATATTGTATGATTCCTATTATGTTGTACTGTGGAAAATGCAAAAGCAGATCACTTGTACCAGGGTTGGGTCTGAGGGAAGTGACCACAAGGAGGTGGCACAAGGGAATTTTGGAGGTGATGAATTTGTTTGGTATAGTGTTTGGAAATGGATACATAATTCTGTTTTTGTCAATATCCATAAAACTATACACTTGTTTTTTGAAAATCAGAGCAGTGGTACACACCTGTAATCCCAGCAGATCAGGAGTCTAAGACAGGAGATGGCAAGTTCAAAGTCAGGCTCAACTAATCAGTGAGGCCCTAAGCAACTTAGCAAGATCTTGTCTCAAAATTCAAAAAAAAAAAAAATTAAAACGGGCTGGGAATGTGGCTCAGTGGCGAGGTGTCCCTGGATTCAATCTCCAGTATGAAAAAATAAAATAAAATAAAATAAAATAAAATAAAATAAAATAAAATAAAATAAAATAAAATAAAATAATTAAAAGTAAGTTAGAATGTCAAAGGAACCAAAGTTGAAATGTGAATTCTGACAATTGAATCTGTATTACAAATGAATAAAACATACAAACTAAAGGAGGTCATAAAGAATGGAACCGACCCAAGTAACTTTTAAAAATAGTATATCCACTGGATTAATTAACTTGACATTTAATGCTAACAGTAAAAATAGATGAATACAAACATTATAAAAAGAATAAAAATAAAAATATTAAGTTCAACATAAAGCCGCTGAGTCAATGATATGCTTCTGATCTCTAGGCCAGAGAGAGCTGCTCCTTTGTTTCCTTGACTGCTCTCCTAGAGCCGTGCCTTGCCTTGCTTCCTACCTCTTATCATTGGCATGGTAGGGTCAGAAGTGGAAGTGATCAACAGGCCACTTGGAGTACTCTGTCCAAGCACAGGTTAGCTTCCTGCATTGTCACAGGGACTCCTACCATAGCTCATTGTATAAACTTCACCTATGAGAAGATACCATTGACTTGCACATGAATTAAGTAGAACTGATTTATAAAAGGTAATATTGAAGCAACAGAGATCAGATTGAACATTTCCTAATTCCATGTTCTCATTCTGATCACAACCCTGGCTGGTGGACTCCATCTGACTGGCTTTCTCTGTGTCAAGATCCCCTTCTGTGTGTCCCCAATGATGGCAGTCTTAGCGAATTCAAAGTTCATAATTCCAAGATTTCACAAAAGAATATTCTCTCTACCACTCCTGCCTCTATTTCAAGACATTCCACACATCACATATGACTAAACTATATAAAGAAAGAAAGTTGAAGAGAAATGTCTCTTTAAGCTAGAATGTGATCAGAATGAGAACATGGAATTAGGAAATGTTCAATCTGATCTCTGTTGCTTCAATATTACCTTTTATAAATCAGTTCTACTTAATTCATGTGCAAGTCAATGGTATCTTCTCATAGGTGAAGTTTATACAAATTCAGAAGTATTTTTAGGGAATTTATAAAGTATTTAAAAAAGATTAAATGTGACAAGATTGAAATTTTGTACATTTTTAAAATTTAGAAAGAATTCACTCTGCCTGCAATAAGACCAAAATGTTTCATGTGTAATGTTTTTTAGTCACAATATTTAATCTATCTCCTTCATGAAGTTGTCAGAACACTTCAGCAACCTAATTTAGTTATTGTCTTTGTATCCATCTGTGAATTGTCAATTCAGGAGTTTAAAAAATGTCTTAAAATTAACATAATTGATTAGACAAAAACTATGAAAGAAAGTTTGCAGCTATATCCATTTTAAGATTGTTTTTACTAAAGCAACAGGTACAGCAAAATCATGCCTGTGTTAGTGTGTGTGAGTGTTTACTGATTGCATTCTTTACAATGTGGTGAATTGTTTGCAATAGGATACCTCAATAACCAAATCCTATCCACTCTGTAGTATTTTTTAAGCACTTTTCTAATTTCTACATTGTATTTTTCTAGCAATGTTGAAGCAATCTTTAGTTTAAAAACTATGTATGAGAGCCCATTATCCCAGCTACTAGGAAGACTGAGGCAAAAGAATCACTTAAGACTAGTAGTTCAAGGCTATACTAAGAATATAGCAAGATCCCTATTTCAAAAAAAAAAAAAAAAGAAAAAGAAAAACTTGCTTACACACACACACACACACACACACACACACACATAATGGCTGCCATTTCTTTTTTCTTTTTTCTCTTTTGATTTAACAACTGCATTTATGCACAGAGTGGAAAATCAAATGCTGACCTCCCATTACATCATCATTTTTGAAAGTACAGGTGGTATTTATATTCATATTGAGAGTTTACTACTGTCTATGAAACTGACAGTGACCAAGATAGCACTGCTAATCTGGCTAAAAGATTGGTAGTTTTTTTTTTTTTTTTTTTTTCATTTCTTTTGATTGATGCAAAAAATTTAGTGAAGTTTTGTACACATGTTGTTTCTTCAATATGTGTTTTATTGGAGAACAATTATATGAAGTTTATCTTAAAGGTAGAGGAAAGAAGGGTATGTTAGAACAAGAATCTACTATTAGTATAAACATCGCAAAAAGCTGGTTCAGTGGAGAGAGTAAGAAAGAAACTTTATTCCTTTAGTTGGAATTTGTAGACTTTGAGTTATGCCTTAACAGCTTTTTCGTTCTAAACTCCTTCCTTCAAAATTTTGAGTGTCTCCTTTCTGTCTCTATGTGTTTATGTCTGCTTCCTTTGTTGGACACTCAGTTCTCTGAGTCAGTATCTGCATGGTATTCATCCTGGTTCTATTTACCTCTCACCCAGTGACTTGCAAATAGCAGACATGGAGTAAGCAATTATCATTTGGATTTGATTAGATTTTGCTAATGGTTCTCATTTTCCTTCCATGCCAGGTCTATTTTCAAATTCAGGAAGTCCTTAAACATTTATTTCTTCTCTTCTTTATCTTCTTCCAAGTATCTTTGCTCAATACTGTGATGTTTGGGTACAGTTTCAGGTTGACTAATTTGGGACATCGAAGTATAAAATCCCTTCAAGGCAAAATGCCTCTCAGAAAAGAAAAAAAAAGAAGTCCTTCCAAGTCATCCACAGATGGATGGAACAGTATTTTGACAGTACTTGGGTGCAAAACAAATCAAAGACTTGATTTCATTTTGAATTTGTGGAAGCTTTCAGTTTATAGCCTCTGGCTCTCTTCCTCCTCAGCTTTCTGCTGAGAAAGCCTCAGACTGTTCCTCAGCTCTTCTGAAGCCTTTTTTTTTTTTTTTTTTTTTTTGGCTACAGGTAGGTAGGATTTTGCCCACATATTAGTTATTTTTGTACTGTCTCTATCTGCTGTCTACTGTGAACTTCTGCAGAGAAGTCTTAGCAAACTCTGTCCCCTTTGGGAGATACATCCTGAGCTGCTTCATTTGATTTGAATAGTCTTTAGGGATATTTTTCATTTTTATCCTTTTTGAGGAATTTAACTGATCAGATTTCAGTTCCATAACTAAACCAGCTGTTATTCAGACAAACCTTCAATAGATGCACAGCACAACTCCAGCTGTTCCAAAGCAATGGTTTCAGTTAGCCCAACCCCTGAGGGTATCAGAGAGACCCTCCAAAGAAGCAGCAGTCACTCACAGATGGTTATTCTGTCTGTTTGTTTGTTTATACATTATAGAATTGACCCCTCTGGTTGTCCTTTCAAGCTAAGATTAGTCATTGATATTGAAGGGTTAAGAGGATAAATTAGGAAAAGAAGTAGAAAGTTAAAATATATATATTATATATTACATATATAATATATATATATGTGCACTAAAAGCTAAAGTACAGATCTAGCAAATTTCCAACATGAATCACTGTATCTTCAAATTCTTTTTCAGGTTGGAGATGATTAGGATAGACTAAATAAAGGTTTAAGAATGGTCTTAAATTAAAAAAAAAAAAAAAAAAAAGGAAGAAGTGATTTACGGAGGTTACCATTCTGAGGTCACTTTTTATTGTGGCCGTAGCCAAGTGGAGAACTCCTGCCCAAGGACTTAGTTCTGTGAAGTTCCATGGATTCTTAGTTTACTCTTCCATCTCAGCATGAGACAAAATGGTACTTCTTTGAAGAGTTCTTTTTTTTTACACCCTTCCCTAAAGTCATAGGTATTAGAATATGGTCAGCTCCTCTCAGGGTAAATGCCTGTATTTTACAGATTCCCAGAGAATCTACAACTAAACCCAATACATTATTAGCTTTTCTGAGAAGCTAGAGAGCCCCTAAAATTTATGAAATAAAGAAGTGAAAAGGACCCTCTGGGAGGTTTGATGTAAGCTCACGCTCAGCAGTTTGTTCAGCAATAGGCCTTGGTGGAACTTGCTGGAAATTGGCTTCTGCCTTACCTACATGGCCTAATTGTCAACAAAAAGGACGACATCCCAGGAAGGCAGCAACATATTAAGAAAATATTCTATTAATGTCTAATCCTTGTTTTCATGTCACCGAGTCTTCCCAATTTATCAAAACAACACAGACAACATTTATAAATTAAAGGATGGGCTTATTATCAATGGTGGCAGCAGAACTCTTCAAAGAAGTACTGTTCTATCTCTTCTGTAATAATATTCTGGAACTGTGAAGCTGCTTATTTTAACACATTTCATATAGGAATGATGGAAAGGAAAGCAATTTAGCTAAAAAATAATTTATAAGGAAATCACAGAACAAACCAAAAGAGGAAATTAATCAGATTATTTTCTCACCTTCAAGTGATTGTTGCAGATGTTTTCACAAGTCTTGAGACATCTGTTGTTCATCAATTCCAGTAAATATGTGGTGTCACCATAAAACCAAAGCATTACTCCTGTATTTACAACCTGGCGGTTCTCAACTTTTCTTCCTCCTGCTTTGCTTCTGTGACTTACAATCCATAAGGAATTAATTATTCTAGGCAGCTTTTGTTCTGTGGTGATAGAAATGGACTCCCTTCATTTAAGGCATCGAAGATGGTGAAATTCATGATCTGTGTAAGGAAGAGAAGTAGCAGAGGATAAGTGATTTTTATTAACCATCATACTTTGGGTAAGTTTTTTAATCTTTTTAGAAAATCTGATATTTATTTCCCTGAAGCAATTGAAGCTTGGTAATTGACTTGGGCTGCATATCCATTCATTACAGGAAGCAATTTAAGGGACCAAGAATTGTTTGTTAAATCAATTGTCAATTTATTAGATATCTTAGACTTTTAGTAAAACTGGCTAGGATGCCATATAATACTGATTCAACCTTTGAAATTTCTTAATATTCAGATACGTATGAAAATTTTCAAACAAGCCATTTTAGTCAGTAACACTAAAATCACAGATACTGAAACATATTTACAGATTTTCATAGGCAGTTTATACCTACTTTAAAAAGTTAACTTATTATAAAGGACATAAAAAATCATAGTCCAAGAAACAAAAGTTTAATGTGTAAGTCAGTACAGGATTTGACATAAAAAGAGAAATCTTTACCTCTTCTCTTTATGACTTGAGTAAAAATAAAAATAATAGCAATAAAGAAAGAAACAAGTCTATGTGTTGACATATATAATTGCAGATATGTTCCTCCTTGTTTAAGTCACACATTATGAATAAGTGCTTTTGTTTCTAGTGTTCCTGTGGGATATCTAAGGTCAAATGTCAGCTCTGGCCTCAAAATGGCCCCTTAAAATCCTGTCTCTCCTTCCTCCAAGAGCAGGTGCATGAAATAAACCAGCAGGCAGTCAAAGTTGAAATTACATTTGTATGTCCTAAATCATGACATTTGAGTCTTGAAGAGAAAGAAGAAAGCACAGATGTCTTTTCACCAAAGGACCTATCTCTCTGGAAAAAAAGGAATGGGGGTGGACAGGAAATATCAGAGACACAACACATTCCTGTTTGCTCCAGCTGAGCACTTCCACAGACCTCCTTTGTATCAGACAGAACTGAGACCAGACTCACAAGCGTCCAAGCCAAGATCTGTGCTGCAGATTCTCAGCAGTCTCTGTGTTCACCCTGCTCTCCTTCAATGACAAAATACTAACATTATTTTATACTTGATCATTATGAATCCCACTTCCTGAGGGGGAGCATTTTATGCTATTAAGAAGGGAAAAGAAAATCCTGCAGAAATGTTCAGGGACAACACTTTTGGACCACTGCCTTAAAAAATGTTGAGTACTATGGTCCTTCCATGCATACTGATTTTCAGTTCTTGTGCATTCTTAAAGAAGCCCAGCAATGAACATTTGAATAACTTTTAAAGGAAGCTATTTATATAAGTAGAAAGGTAATTTGGAAATTAAGATTAAATTTTTGAGCACCTGCATTTTCTTTTATATGCAAATGTAAAATTCAGGATATTTCCCAAATTATGCTGCTGGCTTAAGTTTTATTACAACTTTTATGTTTAAAATATATATAGAGAGAGAGCGAGTACCTTTTTGAAAAATATATAAGAACAAAATGAAAATTAAAGTCACAAATATTTACTGCATGTTTTTTTAAAAGAATATGATCTAGAAGGTAAAACCTCACCCCACACCAATCCCATCCCCAAGGTTGTGGTTGTTAACATTTTGTTCTTAGCTGTTGAGGCTTTCTACTTCTTACACGTAAGAGTATTTGTGTGTGCATACTCAGGTATCCATATTCATATAAACTTTATAAAGTTTCTTCATGTTATCTGAAATTCACACTTCAAATTATTTATCAAATACCTTTAAAGTATTTTCCTAAATCTCATCTCCTACACAAGGCACCAAATTTTATATGTTAAATTTTGGCAATTTGATAAATATTTGAATTTCTAATGTCTTATTATAATACATAAGGCACTTAGCTTTCTTTTTCTAGGATTTGTAAGAGTGAGAAAAGTTTGATCACAGAAGGATACTCAGCATTGGAGACACAAGTAACCAAATTATGCTTTAAAGACCAATGGGCAATCCCTAAAACAGAAAGACTTTGTTTTCAGAATCCATTCCCATACAAACAGACTTTTCTGCTTTGTATGATGTAAACAACAGTTTTCACAGGGGAATATGTTTAAATGCCATTCTAAGAAGGAAGATGCACTCTAAGTTATCCAATATCTTCCACACCAAACCTTGTCAGACACTTAGAAGCTGATATACCAGATTGTTTCATTCAATGACAGTACATGTTTTTTTTTTTCCTTGAAACCTAAAAAACAAAAAAAGAAAAAGAAAAAAAAGAAGGATTATACACCTTATAAAAGTCTCTTGATTTAACTCAAAACAAAGACAAACAAGCTCTGGTCCGTCATACAGTAGAATGTTATTCAGCAATAAAAAAGAAATGCACACTAAATGAAAGAAGCAAAACTGAAAAGACTATGTACTATATAATTCCAACTATTCTGGAAATGGCAAAACTAGAGAAAATGAGCATGCTCAGTGGTTGCCAGGAGTTCAGGACAATACAGCACATGATATTTTTAGGGTAATGAACTATTATTCTGTCTGATACTGTAATGGTGAATACAGACCATTATGCATTTGACAAAACCCCTAGAATATGCAACACAGAGAGTTAGCCCTTAGGCAAACTGGAGATTTTAGTTAGCAATAATCTGTCAGGATTGCTTTTTCAATTGTAAAGGGTGTACCATGCTAATGCAAGATGTTATTGATAGGGGAAACCATGGGGGGGTGATTAATTTTCTTGTAAGTCTAAAACCAAAGTACCAAAATTTAAAAATGTAAGACAAAAAGAGAGAGAGTGAAGGCAAAGTGCTGGAATCTTGCGAGCATATTTTACTATCATTTGTGACAAATTCATGCACATATTTGTTATTCTCCAATTGAATTATAGACTATCTGTTTCCTATCAAGTTTTCTACGATAGTTTATTTTTGGGTGGTGCTCGAGATTGAATGCAGGACCTCATGCATGTGAAACATGTGCTCCACCACTGAGCTGCCTCTCACTCTGCCACACTAGTTCACTAAGTAATTCTTTTTCATGATATCTTTTTTAAATAGGAAGAGCAGAAGAAAATTATGCCTGAACTAATTCATAAAATTTTCTAAAGTTTAGAAAGACATAAAGGGAACGGAGCAAACATTAATTGTGCTTAGTTTGAGTTATGGTAGTTTCTCATTTCAGATTTTTCAGCCTTGTCGATGGCAGCTTTGTCCTGCTTATTATATAGACATTAAACCAGATTGTCCAGGTTAAAGTCTGCTAGTTGCAGCCAAAACACTTCAGGCTGACTGCATATTGGTAATCTCTTTGCCTCTCAAGGATGAGTGCTGAAATCTAGATTGTAATAGCTACCTTGGGCATGTCTGAGCTGGTGTCAGGAAAACAGATCCAGATCCCTACCTATACCTTTACATAAATAAGCATCACAGAAGATGTGAGCCAGGGATAAGACATTGAGAGATGAACTGCAGCACAGGTTGCATTTCAATTTAAGAAAGCTGTCAAGCTGAGGATTGAGTCTATGCAGTATAAAGATATATGAGAGGAAAATATTCCCTGCTATACATTACTCAAGAATAACACAAATGGGACTGGGGTTATGGCTCAGTGGTAGAGCACTTGCCTAGCATATGTGAGGCACTGGGTTTGATTCTCAGCACCACATAAAAATAAATAAATAAAGATATTGTGTCCATTTGCAGCTAAAAATAGTTTTTTAAATGAATAACATAGAACTTTCCCATGGATTCCTGCCAATGGCAGAACTCAAAAAGAAATGATTCTTAAAAATACACCTTCACCACCTAAATCCTCTGTGATAACATGCTAAATTTTGGAGGCTGTCGTCTTCATAGTATCTTCTTTATCACTCTGTGTGCAGTCTCCTAACTGGGTTGAGCAAAACAGGCAAACTGCTTTCTGATCAACAAAGAAAACTTTGCTACTTGGTTTTTGCAGAATTGAATTTCAGTTCAACTAAAATAGTTAATTACATCCTTGTCCAAGTTTATTTAAATTATGAATCTTCAGATGTGGAATCAACCTAAATGTCCACTGATGGATGGAGGGATAAAGAAAGTATGGTGTGTATAGACAATATAATATTAATAGGTCATATAAAAGAAGGAAATATTGGAATATATGACAATATCTTGAGGATGTTATGCTCAAAGTATATTGTTATGTTCAATATATAACATTTTGAGGATGTTATGCTAAGTAGAATAAGTCAAACACAAACACAGAAGGACAAATAGGTCTTGATTCCACTTACATGGGTATCCAGTTGTCAAACTCAAAAGCAGAGAGTATCATGGAGCTTATCAGGGGTTGAGGAGAGGGGAAGCAAGAAGTTGTTTTCCAACCCATATAAAGATTCATGTATGTAGGATGACTTAGTTCTAGATATCTACTATATAGAATAATGACCATAGTCAACAACACCCAATAATATCACTCACTTAAAATTTTGATAGGAGGGTAGAACTCATATTAGGTATTTTTACAATAGTGAAATAAAATGTTTAAAAATGTATGCTGGGGGTTGGGGCTATGGCTCAGTGATAGAGCACTTGCCTAGCACATGTTAGGCTCTGGGATTGAGCCTTAGCACCACATAAAAATGAATAAATCGAGGTCCATCAACAACTAAAAAGTATTCTTTAAAAATTTTAAAAATGTATTCCAGACACAGTGGCACAGGCCTGTAATCCCTGTGCTCAGGAGACTGTGGCAGGAAGATCACAAGTTCAAAGGCAGCCTCAGCAAAAGCAAGGTGCTAAGCAACTCAGTGAGATTCTGTCTCTAAATAAAATACAAAAAAATAGGGCTGGGGATGTGGCTCAGTGGTCAAGTGCCCCTGAGTTCAATCCCTGTCACCCCCCCCCAAAAGTAAATCAATTAATTTAAAAATTCTTTTAAATAAAAATGTAAATTTGAAATGGCTTTGCAAACATTAGATTTATGGGGTCTCAGCACTTGGGACATATGTCTCTGGAGATAAAAATAGTGATATTGTCGACACAGCCAGCAATCAAGACAACTAGGTGTCCTCCTAAAGAAAATAGCAGTGATCCCTAAGCTTCCGTCAATTAACTTGGGGAATCTCCACTGATTTGTAATTTTAGGACAGCAATTTTTTCCTAAATATTCCAGAATCAGTGCAAAAATAATGGTATGGTTTGAACGTACCCCCTCCTCCCCAGAATTTGGGTGTTGGGAATCTGATCCTGGAGTGTGAATGTTGGGAAGCAAAGCCTAATGGAAGATGTTTGGTCTTGGGACCAGAACTCTGGTTGTGTGTGAAAGGATGAATGCTATTACTAGAAGGGCTCTTGTCAGTTGATTTTCTCTCTTGTGCTCTTTGTCTTTCTCCCTTCTGTGCATGATAACCTGGCAAGAAGGTACTCATCACATACTGGCATCTTTTTTCTTTGATGTTGTTCTAAATAGTTACACTAACAGCAGAATGCATTTTGACATATTGTACACAAATGGAGCACAACTGCTCATTCTTCTAGCTATACATGATGCAGAGTCACACCAGTAGTGTAATCATACATCCTTCCCACCCTCACACCCCTCCCCTCCCCTCATTCCCCTCTGCCCAATCCAAAGTGCCTCCATTCTTCTTTCCCCCCACCACCATTATGGATCAGTATCTGCTTATCAGAGAAAACATTTGGCCTTTGGGTTTTAGGCATTGGCTTATTTCTCTTAGGATGATATTCTCCAGTTCCATCCATTTACCTTCAAATGCCATAATTTCATTCTTCTTTAAAGCTGAGTAATTATTCCAGTATGTTATATGTACCACATTTTCTTTATCTGTTGCAGGGCATCTAGTCTGGGTCCATAGTTTAGCTATTGTGAATAGACCTGCTATAAACATTGATGTGGCTGTGTCACTGTAGTTTGCTAATTTGGGTATAAACTGAGGAGTGGGGTAACTAGGTCCCAGGTCGAATGGTGGTTCCACTCCAAGTTTTCATAGGAATCTCAATGCTGCTTTCCAGAGTGGTTGCAGCAATTTGCAGAAACACCAGCAATGTATAGGTGTACCTTTTTCCCCACATTCTCACCAACACTTATTGTTGCTTGTATTCTTGATAATTGCCATTCTGACTGGAGTGAGATGAAATCTTAGTTTTGATTTGCATTTCTCTAATTGCTAGAGATGTTGAACATTTTTTCATGTTTGTCGATGGATTTTATTTCTTCTGTGAAGTATCTGTTCAGTTTCTTAGCCCATTTATTGATTGGGTTATTTGGTTGTTTTTGTTTGTTTGTTTGTTTTGTTTTGTTTTTGTGTTGCTTTTTGAGTTCTTTATATACCCTGGAGATCAGTGCTCCATCTGAGGTGCATATGTTAAGATCTTCCCCCATTCTGTAGGCTCTCTTTTCATGTTATTGATTGTTTCCTTTGCTGAGAAGAAGCTTTTTAGTTTGAATCCACCCCATTTATTGATTCTTAATTTTACTTCTTGTGCTATGGGAATTTTGTTAAGGAAGTCAGGTACTAAGTTGACATGAGGAAGATTTTGGTCTATTTTTCTTGAATTAGGTGCAGGGTCTCTGTTCTAGTGCTTAAGTCTTTGATCCACTTTGAGTTGAGTTTTGTGCAGGGTGAAAGATAGGGGTGTAATTTCATTTTGTTACATAGGGATTTCCAGCTTTCCCAGCACCATTTGTTGAAGAGACTGTCTTTTCTCCTGTGAATGTTTCTAGCACCTTTGTCTAGTATGAGATAACTGTATTTGTGTGGGTTTGTCTCTGTGTCTTCTATTTTCTACCATTGCTCTACGTGTCTATTTTGATGTCAATGCTGTTTTTGTTACTACTGCTCTATAGTATAGTTTAAAGTCTGGTATTGTGATGCCTCTTGCTTCACTTTTCTTGCTAAGGATTGCTTTGGCTGTTCTGGGTCCCATTTTTCCAGATGAATTTCATGATTGCTTTTTCTAGTTCTATGAAGAATGTCATTGGGATTTAATAGGAATTGCATTAAATCTGGATAACACATTTGGTAGTATGGTCATTTTGACAATATTAATTCTGCCTATCCAAGAACATAGGAGGTCTTTCCATTTTCTAAGGTCTTCTTTAAATTTCTTTCTTTAGTGTTCTATAGTTTTCATCATAGAAGTCATTCACCTCTTTTGTTAGATTAATTCCAAAGTATTTTTTCTTGAAGCTTTTGTGAGTGGGGTAGTTTTCCTAATTTCTCTTTCAGTAGATTCATCACTGATGTATAATAGAAATGTATTTGATTTATGGGTGTTTATTTTATATCCTACTACTTTGCTGAATTCATTTATTAGTTCTTGGACCTTCTAAACATAGGATCATGTTGTTGGCAAATAGTGATAGTTTGAGTTCTTTTCCTATTTGTATCCCTTAAATTTATTTTGTCTCTCTAATTGCTCTGGCTAGAATTTCAAGGACTATGTTGAATAGAAGTGGTAAAAGAGGGCATTCCTGTCTTGTCCCAGTTTTTAGAGGGAATGCTTTCAATTTTTCTCCATTTAGAATGATGCTTGCCTTGGGCTTAACAAAGATAGCTTTTACAAAGTTGAGGTATGTTCCTACTCTCCCTACTTTTTCTAGTGTTTTGAACTTGAAGCAGTACTGCATTTTGTCAAATTGTTTTTCTGCATTTATTGAGATGATCATATGATTTTTGTCATTAAGTCTATGATGTGATTAATTACATTTATTGATTTCCATGCATTGAAACAACCTTGCATATCTGGGATGAGCCCCACTTGATCATGATGCACTATCTTTTTAATATGTTTTACACACTGACATCTTTTTTGGGTGGGGTTCAATGTACACAAATGGAGTACAACTATCATTTTTCCGGTTGTATACAAAGTAGAATCACACCATTTGCATATTCATACATATACATAGTATAATGATGTTTGTCTCGTCCTATTATCTTTCCTTCCCTACCCCCCTTACCTTACTTTCTTCTATGTATAGAAGGATGGATTGTAATCTATCCTTCCTCCATTCTTCCCCTACCTCCCCCCACCCCCATTACATGTCATCAACTACTTATCAGAGAAATCATTTGGCCCTTGGTTTTTTGGGATTGGCTTATTTCACTTAACATGATACTCTCCAACTCCACCCATACACACTGGCATCTTAATCTTAGACTTCCCGTCTACCAAAACTATGAGCCAATAAATTCCTGTCCATTACCCGTTACCCAGTTTTGTCATAACAGCACAAAAGAGACTAAGACAAACAAGGTACTGCGGAACTATATTAAGCCCAATGTTCTTTTTGGAGATAATGCACAGAAAATGCTAACATATTATTTCAAGGGACACTCAGGTTTTTTCCATTAGTACTAATATGTACTTGATTATTCTGCATATGTGCAATGAAACTGATTTTTTAAAAATCCTACTTTTAGAAAACATCTTAGCATCAGTGCTAGTACATACTGGAGAATAGGCTGATTTCACCAAATCCTTCTAATCTAGAGTTTTTCATCCATGGCACTCTTGCTATTTTGAGCCAGATAATTTTTCACTGTGAGACACTGTCCTGGGCATTGTAGGATGCTTAGTAGCATTACCTGACCTCTACTCATTTAATGCCAGTAGCATTCTCCATTTGTATGAAACTGAAAATATCTTCAGATATTTAAGAATTTCCTTGGGGGCAAATTAACCTGGGTTGAAAATTACTGCACTAAGCCTACCCCCAGCATTTTCCTGCAGAATCTGCTTGAAAAGGCCTAGTGATACAGAAATTATTGTTACGGGGGGGTTCCATTAAACATGAATAATTTTGAACTTCATTCACATCAAGATGATTGGCATGTCATTTGGACCATTGCCTTTGTTTACTCAACATCTTATTCTTTCTCCAAAAGCAAAACACTCATCTTTCAAGATTCAAATCAAAGGTAAGATCTTCAGCAAGCCTTTCTTGACCTCTCATTGAATGGAAAAATGACTCATTTCTAAGGTCTCCTGAGTCCTGGTCCTCCTTCTTTCCTTCATTCTTTCCTTCCTTCCTACATTTCATTTTCTAAAAAAAAAAAAAATAGTTAATAAACTCCTAGGTTCCAGGTACTCTTCTAAATTTGAAAGTTAAAGTGCTAAACAAAACCAAAGAATTATATTCTATAATGAAGGTGGAGAATGACATTAAGATAGTAATTAATTCAAAAAAGAAAAAAATACAGTAGGAAGTAGAAGGATTGAAATTTTATATAAAAAAAAAAAAACTTCAAGGCCTCATTGAGCAGGTATTATGTGAAAAAAGACAGGAAAAAGGTGAAGGACGAATAACATGAGATCCAATGGAAAAAAGACTGAACGAGCAGCAGCCAGACCTGAAAGACACCCCTATGTTCCACAGCTACACGTCCTTCTCATTCAGTGCTGAGTGGATGATTGGTGTTTAGTTTTTGTTTTTATTTTCAATTAAGACAGAGATTTTAAGAATACCTTAGCTCAGTGGTAGAGTGCTTGCCTAGCATACTAGCATGTGTAAGGCACTGAGTTCAGTCCTCAGCACTGGGTGAAAAAAAATAACATAAAAACTCTATTTCAAATATAATTATCCTACCTGTAACAGTCAATAGGTTTTACTAAATTCAGATTTTTAAAATTTGGGACTGTGTAAAAGTGTCCGAATATAAAGTCCTACAATTATTATTGATTTATTAATCTATCTCCATCTTCAACTCAATCTATCTAGCTAGATAGATAGCTGACTATCACCTATATCTAGTCAGCTAAAGAAATGTTCATACAACCTGCCAAAGGTATATACAATAGAATTCTAGCATTAAATTCAAGGTTTTGTGTTTGTTTTCTCCACAATTAACTTATGAGAACCCCAGTTAGCTGTTGCTAATAGGCTTTGCATCCTGCACACTAGCTGTCCTAGTGTGGGCTGTTTTTCCTTTGCTTCAAGGGACTTCTAACTATTTGTGGCAAATCCTTAGTCTCTTCATCTGTCACTGCAGAGTTCACGCTGCAGGTGAGCAGAATTTCTAAGATGATTTATTCTCATATTCATTCACCACAAAAATACTGTTTCCTCCCTGAGATGGGTTTTCCTTTCTCTCTGTGAACCTGTGAGAGCCCTTCCCTCTGCTTTCAAAGTCCTGTCTCCTGTGTCACTGTTTTCCCTCTGCTTGCCCAATGTCAATGAGAGGAGTACTGTTTCTGATCTTTTTGGTCAGACAGAGAAAGTTCCAGGTTACTGACTGAGGCAGAATCAGTAACTCCAATATCCATCCCATGCTATGTAATATGTGCTCTCTCTACTGCAGCAAGCCAAGGGTCTGTATTCCAATCAGTGAAAATCCCAGCAGGAAGGAGATATTACTCAGCTCCTGGAAAAATTTGTCATGATTTTAAAAAAGAAAATGTCTGCAAAAATGAAATAAGAGATGAAGGGAATTACTAAGAGGTATGTAGTGGCAAAGGCTAATAACATGGGGCAGGCTAGGGCCAGTGGGCCAGGGAAGAGCAGTCACTGTGACATGGAGAGGGCTGGCTGAAAGAAGCTACAGCCTTCCTCACACCAGCCTGCAGTGATTACCTGCAGGGAAGAAGCAGGCTCACTCTTCATCCAGCCTCGCTGTCTACCCCTCCCTTCCTCCTTCCCTTGCTCTAAGATCAAGGGAGCTCTTTGATGCCTTGCATAAAGACTGTAGCCTCCAGAGCCCAGCAGTAGAGAGGAGGAGGGAGTGAGAGCAGCAAATGGAAGGTATTCTGCACATGTTGACACAGTATTTCACTCTCATTATTCTTTGGTCAATACTCACATCTAATAGTTGAATGTTCCCAAACCAAAATAATCATAAGTTGATATTACAAACTACCAAAACTATCTAACACCTTAATATTCATTTATTCAGAAAAATGCTCAAGCATTTGAAGAAATTAAATGCATGCCATTTTACAGTGATGGATCTGAGAAAAGAAACCAGATCTCTTAAAGTGCAACCCAATGAGAAAATCTAAAAATGCAAATGCAATTTAGGCCTTCTTGCAACATGTTCTCTGTGATGTATGTGTGTTTGTTCCCCCTTCTTAACACATACATGTAGATATGTATGTTAAAGCAGAGGGACAAATCTGTAGATTCACACTCCTTTATGACATTTAAAGCATTATTGTTATCACATTCTTATTTCTGTACCAATTTAAAAAACATATAATTTGACTATAACATACACATAACCTGTAGGTGTCTGATTCGTTCGCACACTATAATAATGTCTTATTTATTTGCTATCACTAGAGAACAATGATTACTGTGTAAATACTTTTCCAGACAATTTTTAAAAATTATCAAACTAAACAACCAATTTTTGTAAGTTTAAGTCCTTGGGGGACTTAGAAATATTTATGAACTATGTTACAAACTCCTTTCTTTACTCAATTAAAATGTGCTTTAAAAATATAATTTTTTCTTGGTAATGCATAGTTGTTTTTATAAATATCAGTTGTACCCTATGTTTAGTGTGTCAGATACAGTTGTTTCTGATTCTTCTCAAACTATGAGAGGAAAGGCGATTTGTCTCTACAAAAAACAATTCCAAGTTATTTGCTTTTCCAATTTGTATCACTTACTCTTTGTAGATTTTTTGCATTTTTGGTTACTGCCATATCATGTGTTAGTCAAGTGTCACTGTCCACTTTTATGATCCTTATTTCACCTTCTTCACAAATTAATTCTACCCAACTCAAGGATGCATTTATTCAACAATGTTTACTGGGTATCTTCTAAGGAAACTTCAAGGAGATAGATTGTCAACATAAATGAACTTTCTAATGAAAGTGTCCAGAGATAAACTATCTGGAATATTATGTCCTCCCACTGAATGAGTTTAACTCTTGAGTGTGCTGGAAAACTATATGAAAGGACATAGAATACTGGCCTCTCACCAAGGTATGCTACCAGAAAGTCATGTCTGTGACACCTTCCTGTTGTGAGAGGCTATAATTCCATCTGCAATTGTCACCAGATCCCCCCGTTCCTACTTGTGAAGACTTAGCTCAGTTCAGCTAGAGCTAGCAATGAGACTGAACCCTGAAACTGCTCATTTCTCAACCTTCAGCTATCTCAGGGAGGAGTGGTTCAGAGGCAAACCCTGTGTTCTGAAGTGAAATAATATGTCATTCCTTCAAGAAATGTTTCAAATTCCTTTATCCTGATAATAATTCTTAATGAACTTAATAATTAATGCCATAATAAAGAAATAAAAGTAATAATGTATTTTCATTTTATTCAAATCCAAGTTAAGCTTTCTAAAAAAGCCCCCAAGTAGCTAAATAACTGCTGAGATTCTCCACAAACTTTTAATTATCCACGAGAATGCTGTCTACCTCCATTTTCTGGGGTTTTTGTTTTTCTGATTTTATTTAGAGATATAACTCTTTCTCCCTCAAATGTCTTCATTTAATAACTTGCCAAGACTAGTGGATAAATGACTACCATTATGAGAGAGACCAAGGCATCCTGTAAAATTGGAGCTTAACTTGGTATAAGAAGCAATGAAGCAATATATCAAAATCAGTATACGTTTATTTCCTTCACAAAATGTGGAGTACTTGTCATGTCCAAGCATTCCTCCAGAATGAGAGATCCACCTGTCAACTACACAGCCTAAACATTTATCCTCATGGAATGCAGACATAAGGAAGGCAGAACAGAAAATAAACAAAATAACTGTTTTAAATTCATCAATTTTTATGTAGTAATAAATGCTACAGAGAAAAACAAATCAGGGGAAGACCCTAGTCAATCAGGGACAAAGACCTGCTGAAATTTTAGTTAGGCTGACCTGACAAAGGCTCACTCCAACAGTGGTCTTTGGGTAAAAACATGATTAGATGAAGGTTTTAATTCTATGGGAACCTTGGGCAAGAGCATCTGAAGCACAGGGAAGGCGGGCCTGCCTAGTAGTCCAGGAGGAGCCAGGAGCCACCATGATTGGCACACAGGAAGTCAGGGAACAGAGCAGGCCATGTCACCAATCAGGTAAGATTCCTGGGCAATAGCACAAAAGATAGCTTTTCCACAAAGTGAGACAGGAAACATTGGGGACTTTTGAATGGAGGAATTACATGATTTGGCTTATGAGTTCACAGGACCATTCTGGCTGCTCTGTTGAGAATATACTGAAGGGGGAAAGGTGGAAGAAGGAATAGCAGTCAGCAGACACGTGATGGCTCATGGTGATGGTTGTACTTGACTGGGGGACGGCAGTGGGGGTGGTGAAAAGTGGTTGGATTATTCCAGATATATTTTGAAGATACCAATAATAGATCCAATGTGAAAGAGGGGTACTAGAGAGGGCTCAAAGATGATGACAAGGTTATCTGAGAACATGTGGGGACTTAAGAATTAGTCTGATTCATAGTGAATTGCCAACACTTGCCAAGCCCCAAAGCCCCCATATCATGTCACCATGTTATATGTTTTGATATATGAAGTGCAAATTAAATCTACCTAGTACCAAAGGCAGTATATATTCAACAAAGAGAAACAGAAGATAATCGGTATAGGGAGGATTTGTGATGAAGCAACATGATGGTTGATTTTTTCCTCTACATGTAATTTAAACCCTGCCATCTTGGCAACCTAAAACTTTTAGTCAAAATTTATTTATTCCCATTATTTCCCCACAGACTGGACTTCTTTCTACTTCCCAGAATTTCATAATTAACAAAATATAATTCACTGAATATTTGTAGGTGCTCTAGACCATAGTGTTCAAAAACAGCTATATTTGTTCTAGACTGAAGGTTAACTTTGAGGGGGAACTCATAACTAAAATGGTCCATTTTTTTGATTGCATAACTTATGCCAATGCATTTAAATGGTATGTGTAAAGCAAAATGATTTACAAAATGACTTAGACTATAATTGAGTAGTTGCAAAATATTCAGAAGGTTTGCTTTGGAAGGTGTTTCAGAAGTGTAAATTATGCTCCTTTTATCTTAACTGCTCGAGTGGAGCGCTATGATAACATCATGTAATGGCATCCTATATCCTGTTTCTGTTTGAAGATTTATCTCAGTGAATCTTGTGAGATAATCCCCGGAATAGAAGTCATTTTGAAGCAATTTCATTGAAATGAACTATGGAATGATGACCACTTCTCTTTCTTACCAACAAATATGTGAATTTTTAATTGCTAAAAGATCAGTCAACTCCCCTTTCTCCCATCAGCGCAGTCTACTCTGATTGGAAAACACATTACTAAAAATGTTGGATATCATGCTACCCTGAAATGCAACACTGCCCATACTGAGATGCAGGACTACAGCAGAGGAAGTAGACCATCTCCTCTGCATTGCTTTTCCTGCTTAACACTCAGCTGATTATTAATCGTACACTTGGGATCATGGTGACCTCTCTCAGCCTTTTCTAGCAGATGTAGCCCAGGCAATGACAAAAACAAAACATTAAACAAGGAATATAATTCTATTTTGCATACAAAACAGCTGGGTATTAACTACTTCACAGACTCTATAGCCAGAAATCTCTGGGAAAAAAATGCTTACATGGGGTATATGATTAGTGAAGTGGTAGCACTGCTCTAAGTGAGATTAATTCTTAATTGTACCATCATTCATAACTTTCTCTTCAAGCTGCTCAAAGTCTAAAGTTCTGCTTGCTTTTCTTTGTTTGCATTTTAAAATTTTTAAATATTCACCCTTAAGGCCAGAATTACCTTTATATCTTTTAAAATTAAAATAGATTACCTTTTCCCCCATTTCCAAGCATGTTTCACTAAAGCACAATTTTGATATCTCCTTGGGGAACTGACTCTTTCCTCTCCAAGTTAAAGTGAAAATGGAAGATGGGACTGATGTTGGCAGACTGAGTCTTCACAAATTCCCTTCTGTATCGTTGTTCTTCAAAAACACAAGTCAAAAGATTTTCTGAAGAAACAGTTCCTATGTATGTCCACTGGCATGCAATCCCCAAAAGGAACATTTAATAAATATGCATTAGGTCCCTACTCACTATGAGGCATTATCCTTGATACTGTGGGACACTTAAAAGTATTTTAATGTCTTCTGTCCTCAGAGAGCTCCTATCTGCTGAGAAACCTGACGAAAAGAAGTCAACAAGTACATTATAAATGCAATCTCGCTATAGGTGAAAGTGTAATGAAATCCAGAAAGAATGTCAGAAAGGTGTTTTATTTTTCTTTATTAGTCTAGAATTAAGTATTAAATAAGATCATAGTGATGATGATGATGATATTAAAGTATCATTATTAGTTTTAGCCAGTAGAATCATAGCTTATTTAGAAAACATCATACTACTTAATACACTTTCAATTTTGATGCACATAATAACTTTTTGCTCTCATTAGCACATATTTGGCAGATAAAGAACCTGAGTTATGGCAAGTTATTTGCAGAATGACTGCTAGCAGAAACTAAGTATCCTGAATCCCACTCTACATTTTTAAGGTGGTTGGATGAAGATTCCTCCTGGGACTCAAAATTGTACCCTTTCTACTTTTCTTCTGTAAATTTAGGGTTTATTGGAATTTAAAGCAATTTTGTATTAATATCGTTGCTCTGGTTTCCTCAGAGACTCTCAGGCAAATGTGTACCTGCAAAATGTTTTGTGGGGAATGACCTTGGGAATGGCATCTACTAGTAAGTGAGGGAAGCACAATTGGGTAGAGGAAGAAGCTGTACTTAAATGTACTTGCCATAGGATACTTGATGCTCTTTCTTTAAAATTTTTCCCTGTTGAGGCAAGGTCATTGGCCTGTAAGCCACCTTTTCTGCCTGTCGTTGAATGCAGAGTGCTCTATAAGTAACTTTGGGCCAAGAGAATCCCTTTAGCTAATGCAATTCCCAAAGAGGTAATCTGTTCTGAACAGCCTGCAGTTCATTAGTTAAGTGAGTGCAACTTCCAGATGTGGAGATCTGGATGCTGCATCACAGCCTCTGACATAATTAGTCTAGAAAATCTAAGTTATAGTGTAATAACAAATTAAACAAAAAGAGCCAGAGACTATGACTTTGAATTATGATAAAAATTAAACTGAAGACCATGACAACCTGGGTGTATTTCTTGTTCACAGGACATAGCCAATGACATCAGGTAACTCTCTTGGGCAGCTGTCCTTTTAGCAGTGACTTAGTGATCCATGCTGCTCCACTTTGTGTCTCTATCATTTCCCCATGGGAGATCCACAACTCTGTAAGAGCTTTTCATTGCCTGCATCTGAGGGTAATACATCACCTACTCACAGCTTATTGGCCAGAATTAGCCACTGACTCTACAAGATGACTATGAAGTATGTTTCCTTCAGGAAAGAGAACTAGATAAGGGTCAATACCAGAAATGCACCCACATATTCTCTTGGGATACCTAGATAAATTACATTGAAACATAAAATATCAGCCAATCAAATTAATTAATCAGTATTTGATCATCACATTTTATGTAACAATGGTACTACATTAGGAATATTGACAATCTGATGCAGAAAACAGAGCATTAAGAATCTGAACATGAGAAAAGATTACATTTGCAAAATAAGTTATTCAAGGCAAATATGTAATTAAAAAGTCAAACTGTGACTATTGATGCTAAATAATACCAGAATATAGGGAAGAGATATCAAAGAGGGGGAAAGTCAGAAAAGACACTGAAAAAAGATGAAATTGAGTGGAGTTCTGAAATTTTAAACACCTGTAAAAGGAAGAGAAATTTGCAGGTTAATAAATGGTTAGAATTGGAGAATATCATGCTAAGTGAAATAAGTGACTACCAAAAAACCAAAGGCCGAATGTTTTCCCTGATAAGAGAATGATGATATGTAATGGAGGTGGGAGGGGTAAGAAAAGAATGGAGGAACTTTGGATTACATAGAGGAAAATAAGAGAGGGTGGGGGTGGGGGTGGGAAAGATGGTGGAATGAGACAGACATCATTACCCTATGTACATGTATGATTACACAAATGGTGTGAAGTTACATCGTGTACAACCATGGAAACAAAATATTGTACCCCATTTGTATACAATTAATCAAAATGCAGTCTGTAAAAATAAAAAATAAAATAAAAGAAGAGAAAATTGCCTTCACGATGACAAAACAATCACATTCCACAAGGTCCTGGGATCTTCACTCCCTGTTACCACAAGGGGAAAATAAAAATCCACCTGGTGACCTGCTATTATTTGGATGTCCCCTCCAACATTTTTGCAGTTTGGTTGCCTCTGTGATGGTGTTGAGAAGTGAGACCTTGAAGAGGTGATTAGGTTGAGAGAGCTCCACCATCACAAATGGATTAATATTTCTATTATGGGGGTGAATGAGTTATCACAGAAGTGGTTTCCTGATAAAAAGGGGTGAGTTCTGCCTCATAAATTATGAAACATCCTCTCATAAACTGAGAAAGGGTCTGTTGAATGGCAAAGTTCAGTGAGGTGAAAACATGCCCAGGTCAGAATCACTGTGTAAGGTTGCCTGATGAACTACATTCCTTCAATTCAAGACCCCTCACCCCCAGACCCAACTGCCTAACTTCATCACTTCTGGTGGCACACCTCGCCTCCACAGCCCACCTTGACTGTGGGAGTAATTTCTGATGCCACTGTGATTCCTCCTTTCCACTCCTCAAGGATCCCCAAAAGATTGAGCAATTTCATTTGTAGTCTTTTAATAGCATCAGCTCAGAATATGGAGCAAAACTTCAACTACCTATTTTGTTTGTTTGTTTTGAGGAAGTGAGTAAAAATACACACCTGCTCTTTCAGATATGCTTCCTGTCCTCAATCTAATCCTCATAACCCCTGAAGGTGGACAATTTAACCCCAATTTTATGTTTTAGGTTAAATCGCTTTTTCAATGTTACAGCTGCTTAAATTGCTTGTTCTAAGTGTAAATCCAACCTGTACCCTCCGATTCCAAGATCCATCATCTATTTACTATAAAATCCCTAGAAAACTCAATAATTCTATCAAAGTCAGCCTTACTAATATTTACAAGGTGAATCCCATTTTGAATTTTGAAGAAATTTAATTGCTAAAATTCCTAATAGAGAATTTCCTAATGTGTCTGCACCATATGGTAGTCCTGGGCCACAGTCTCTCAGAAACCACATTAGGCAAGCTCAAACATAATTCACTATGTGGTTGTCAACATTTACTCCACACTGGTAATCTGAAAGAAATTAAGCTAAGACCACCCAATTTGTTGAACTGATCCTGCAGTTATTTCTGACCTGAGACACACTCACACCAGTGACCATAAGGTAAAAGATGTTGTGTTCCATTCTCTGCTGGACATGCTGCTCCTTCTGAATACTTTGAAAAACACGTGCTCTAAAAGCATCTGCTCATATTGCTATGCAACAGCAGTTTTCAATGGACCATGCTGGAGATGAATGGAAACTCAGGATGTGTCTATCACATAGACCAAGGCACTAGAGATTAATGAGACCAGATGTTCCTAGGAGTTGTGGGGAAGGAACAATGGAATGCTTCTCTGCTCTTGCTATTGATTTTTTTCCCCTTTCTTGTTTTCTGGAACAAACTGCATAATGTAATATAGTACATAAGCAAAGCCATTCCATATAATTCAGAATGTATTACATTCAAGTTGCTAGGTTACCATAAAACAGTCTGGGTTCACAGCAGGAAATTCCAACAATCTATTTTATCAGTTCAATAAATAAGTAAATAAATAAATAACAAAACTGAACAATCAACAATAAGTAAAAGAATTTAAGAAGAGAAATGACCCATGTGAAACTCAGCAAAAATAAAATAAAATAAAAAATAAAATAAAATAAAATAAAATTTCAGGAGCACTGTATTTAGAGGAGAGTGTGCTAATATTTAAAGCAGTAGCACAAAAAAATTTGAATGAATTAAAGTGAAAAATGTATGTCAGAAACAGAGGACTGTTTTTGCCTTCAAAGAGCTTCTTTGGTCCATGCTCCTGTACGTGGCGTTGCCTCTGAGAAGATGGCTTATACCAAAATCCCTGTGAGCTGCATCATCACTGCTATAACCCCAGTTCCATCCAAAGCAGACTGATGCCCACAGGCTGACTCAGAAAGCTATCAGCACTGTCCTTTCAGTCCCCAGCACATCTTAGAAGCCAAAGGGAAGGCCACATGGATGAGGGGGAAATGCAATCCCCCTCTCACCATGCTGATTGAAATCCCCTCTGTGGTAATCACCAGGCAGCTGCTGGGAAGAGGCACATTTAATCTAAATGTAAAACAGAACATACTGTTGCCGGTGCCGGGTTCAGTCCACTGATGGGAAACATGTCATCTTCTTACCTCTCCCTTCCTTGGAAATGAATCAATGTGTTCAGCTTTGAAACTCATGAGCACACCCCTGTTTTCACTTTCCCCACAAATAGATAAGAAGTCTGTAATTTTGACTGAGAATGAACACCCTGCAGTCACAATGATTTGTGGCAGATAATGCAATTGGTTCTAACAGTGTGATGTGAGTGATGTGAACAATCTGCAAAATAAAATTTCTTCAAGTACAGTACTACTCATCAAATTCACAGAAAACAGCTCACACACAAGGCCATTTTAACCACAGGTAACCAGCTCCAATGATGTCATTTGCTGGTAGGATCATTAAGATAATTGCATCAAAATGGAAAAGTGGGCTCCAGAAAAGGCTGCATTTTCAGGAATTAGGTACTAAGAAGAGAAACTTAATCTGCAATTCAGAGAGCAGTTTCTAAGGGATCGCACCTTCACAAAAATGCTGGGAAATTCATCTACTTTCTCTGGAAACTAGTTTCATATCTAAAATGTTGCTTTACCATGATATCACAAGAATTGGACTGCTAAAAACTTCGATGTTCTCTCTTCTCCACTTCAGATAACTGACGTTTTCGTTGGAGGAGAAAGACAACTTTTCCTCCAGTTCTAATGCTTCCTTCCAGGAGGGAGCTCATGAGGTGACAATCCTGCCCTTCCTCCTGTCTGAGACTCAGTTGAAAAGAATAAAGCAGACACACTAAGCTGAGCTCCTTCTCTCTCCTGGGGCTGAGTGACCTCTGAAGGTCTGACACTTTGTTCTGATTCTCATGCTAGTATTTTCATGTGATCCATGCTAAGTGCAGGGGGGCTAACCTGAACAGAAGATGATTTTCATTTCGTGACTAAAAACATTTCTTTCTTCTTTTCTCTATTATCTCTATTTCTATCTCTCAATCCTCCACCTCACTGGCTTTCCTACATACAACAGGAATTCTCTACAATGCCTGCAAGATCAGGTATATCAAATGTAGGATCCTGCCCAGATCCAGAATCTATGACTGGTTAAAGCTGCTCATTCCTCGGGACTAATGTTAGGAAAATCATTCACTTTTCACACTAAGTTACCACTGACAACTTACCTTTATTGATAATACGTGATAGTTAAATTTCTTATCTGTTTTATTCATTGCCTTATTTCCCAATTTATTGCCCTGAAGTCTCAGGTTATAATCATGTAAAGAGCAAAATAAGACAAAAAGCAACTATATATAAATGCTGGGTAAGAAATTTGTGCTTTTGGTTAGTAACATCTTTTAGTAAGTGGTCACATATATTAGTTCTCTAGGTCTGTTTTGATTTTCTATACTTCACACCATCACACTGAAAGAACAATTTGAATTGGTATTGGACTCAGTGACTTTTAAATAGAATGGCCATTTAATTCATACCAGAAAGCATTTGAGAATAAAGGAGGACAAAGCATTATGGGGGGAGCATTAATAATGCTAAGACAAATAGGGCCCACCAGGGATATTCTAAGAAACAGGACTTATTGTACCCTGCTTATTAACGAGACTTTCAACCTGAGAATCTAGGAATTCTCCACTCTGTTGTTTTTAATTTTACCCTTCTCCTAATGAAGTTTTAGTATAACTTCCGAACTTAAATGAGAAGTTCTAGTAGCAAAGCTTTTAATCGAATCTTAAATCTGTTTCAAGTAGAATGATATATCTGAACTGTGCCTATTCCTGTCTTTTCTCTATGAAAATTCCCTAAAGTGAGTGTTTTCCTTGCCAAGAGGAGCATTTAAAAGATGGGAGGCCCCATGCAACATCCGAATAATTGAGGCGTAGTTTGCTTTGCGACCAGCTCTATCTGGAAGGCTGCCTCAGTTCTCCATTTCATTTTGGAGTTGACATGGCCATCGTGGGTGGTACTGAGAACATCTGTTCCCATGACTCCCAAGAAGTGAGTGTCATGAATCACCACTCCCAAAAACACTTCAAGTTTTACTTGAGGTCTTAAAAGTCCCAAAAGATATATTAAAAATTCACTTCCAGGGTGCTTGTAGTAAATAATCATTGTTTTGTTGATTAAGACAGACAAGAGTTGCCATGTTACTTCAGGGAAGCAAAAACAATAGAGATTTTCTAGGGCAATGGCATACCATTTTCTTCCCTCTTTCCTCACAACAAACAATATTGCTTGGAAAATTCCCAGGGAGTCTAAAACTCATAAAAGATATTTTCTGGTCTGCAGATGCAACTGAGTGGTGGAGTACTTTGCCTAGCATGTGCAAGGCCTGAGGTTCAATCTCCAGCACTGGGGGAAAAAAAAGTTATTTTCTGCTATCCATGAAGTTCTAATTTTCTTCTCTGAAATAGGTTGGATGCCTTTTAAAAACACAGAAAGGAAAAGCGATTGAGTGAGAAATAGACTCATTATGTTTTTACATCCCTGAGAAAGTTTATCCAATTTAATGAAAATAAGAGAAAGTTTATTCAATTAAATGAAAATAAGAGTTGTAACTCTACTGTAACTGTACTTAAAGTTTGGGAATCTAATGGGAATATAATACTTACCTTTTGTGTGTGTGTGTGTTAACTGAGACAGAAACACCTGGGAAGAATATACTCTCTTTATATTGGATTAAAGAAGCAATACCAATGCTTAGATTCTAAGGACCTGAAATGGTGTGGGATGAAACAACTACTTTTTCTTTAAATTATTTGCTTTTGTTTCCTGTTATAATTTGTTATATATAAGTTATAGCCAAATTGTGTCGTTTCACTATTTCCCCATTTTCATCTTGCTCTTTGTGGTTCTAAAAGTATCAATATCTCTGTAGATGTTTGGATAAAGGAAAAAATGAAGCTGAAATGGGGAATAAATATAGGAGTAACTTCCTTGATCTTCTATTAAAATCATCTGACAACAACAGAAACAGATATCACTTTGTGCAACGTGATGAGCTATCCAAGCACTAATCATCCCAAAGAGAACTAAAGTGGAAACAAATTGGCTTGTCAGCTTCAACCTCACCACTGTCATGTTGCAAAAGTCTTCCATTCATACACAGAGGAAAAGATGATTTTCACAGATTCAGTGGCATTTACTTCTATACTGGGTTTACATATATTAATATATATATTCACCATTGAGAAAGTCAGAGGAAGCACTAAGATTATGAACAGATTTTCAGTTTTCAGAATCTCTTACCCTTAAAAAGCTGCCACGAGTGACTCCATACATGGTAAAGGATTTTTACCTCTATGTGGATGTGATCATGTGGTTGATTTTTATTGAGACTCAGTACACATACACACAGTGAATTTGCCAAAGGATAAGTTTATATTGTTGTTTGTAGTCCACTAGCAATGCATGGGAGTTCAAGTTAATCCATATCAGCACTTTTTATTATTGCTCTTTTTCATTTTTGCCATTTGTGGGTGTCAAGTGGCACAGACATACTTCAATATTCATGGAGGATTAAGTCCAGGAACCCCCCTCCACCAGATGCCAAAATTCAAGGATATCTTTTTCTGAAATATCTGATAAAATGCTTTCTATTCTTATTGGAATTGTTAGTCTTTTTATGAATGGGTTTTCAGCATTCTTTACATATTTTGGATATAAATCTTCTATCAAATATGTTTTGGAAGCATCTTCTCCCAGCCTATCACTTATCTTTTCATGTGGCTAATAGTATCTTTTGAGAGAATAAGGTTTATGTTGATGAAGTTCATGACATTTTATAAAACACACAACCACAAGATCAGAAATAAAAATACATGTTTCCCTGAAGCTGAGAGGCAATTGATTGCAAATGGACACATGGAAACTCACTGGAGTGATTAAAAGTTATGTATGTGTTATTGTATAGATTAGAGAACAACATACATTTGTCAAAATTCATCGAACTGTACACTCTTAAAAAGGGTAATTATATTCATGTTTGTAAAGCATATTTTTATAAATCTAATTTAATAATTAAATATGACAGGGAGTGAAATTCAAGTGTGTAGAACACTTGCCTAATATGCAAGGGCCTGGGTCTAGATCCCAGCATTTAAAAAAATTAATAAATCAATTAATTTATTCTGTTTAAAATTCTCAAATTCAAGTAGATAATATTCTCTAATGAATCCCATACATTTGGAAATAAAATTCAGCATAATTTTTAAATTGGAGGTGAGACTGGGATGTAGTATTACAGTCTCAGCACAGCCTTCCAAATCCAGATTTCCAGGAAAGAAACAAACAATTGAAGTCAGAGGACTTAGTTTGAAGAAATGAAAGAAGAAAGGAAAAACAGGAAGGGAAAAAGAATAAAAGGAAGAGGAGGAGGGGGGAGAAAAAGAAAGAGAAAGGCCATGGAAGTAAGTTAACCATTGACATCCACAATCTTATTTGCACGTTTTCTCATAATTTCTTCCATTAAGACACTTGATTATCTGATGAATTTTAACTGGATAAACTCCAAGTGTTATTTTTCATATCCAATGCGCCTCAGGGTCATTGTTATGCATAAAATCATTTTTGTGGTTGACCTAAGCAAAGCATTAGATGGTCACCAGAATAAACCATCTTTTTCCATGCTAGAAGCATTGGTTCTTATATTTAGTGCCAGCCTTGGATGGACTTTCTATTCAATAAATGAAATTTTGTGCACATTGCCACTTCACTTCAGAAAGGATTTGTCTCTTTCAGAAAGCCACTTCTAACCTCAAGATTATAGTTTATATCAACTATCATTTTCTTCCAAGAACACAGATGTCATTTGGGGCATGAAAGGGGATATTTGGGGTATATTGATCAAACTAATCATTTTGGGTTATCAGCTTCTCCTGTGTACTACATCACATTGACAAAGAATTTGAAAATATCCATCAGTATTCTGTTGGAAAGTTTGAAATGACAGAGAAGACAAATATACTATATACAATAGAGGGAAATATGTTTGGATAAAAGAAATTAGGGTCACATAGTGGTACAGATTATGCTAGTACTTAGTTGTGAAATTTTTGCTGTTAATTCTCATTACATCTGGGAGTGTTTTGCCCCCACAGTACCTATAACAAAATCCAAAGACACAGATGGTTGTTTAGAAGACTCTGTCAATTACATATGTAAAGACTACATGTAGCCTTGCCTATTAAACTTTATTTTACTCAGAGAAGTGACCAGGAGCTATAAGCACTCTTTTTCCACTTAGGCATTTATCTCATAAAATTCCTTGTAACAAATGAGTAAATGTTGGATGAATCTGTGAGACACTAAAAATATATGCATTCTCTCTCTTAAAACCAATGTTCTAGGCTGAGAGTATGGTTCACTAGGTCTGACCCCAAGCACAAAAATAAAATTAAACAAACAAACAAGACTCCAATGCTCCTGTCCACAGCATCAGAGTGACATTTGTTGATTGTTTTATTTCTTGCATTTCTCCCTCATACTAAAACCATACCACTGCCACACTACTCCAACCATCTCAAGCTTTACATTGCAGATGTGAGAAGAAAACCTGGTGATACATCCAGAAGTATTTTGCAGAGTAACTTTTTTCTGTTATGAAAAAAAAGTTTTGAAAGATATTTATTTAAACACAAAAGAATCTTGAATTAGGTTTTGAGAAGCTTTGTTTCAAGAGCTGAGTTTGCCCCATACTGGCTTCAGAACTTGAAGCTATTCTTGTAGCCTGAATGTCAACTTTTTTTTAATCTTAAAAACATGGGAGTTGAACCAGATAATTATTTGAGTTCCCTTAAGTTCCAACATTCTAAGACTCTAATGTGTTTATATTATCAAACAATAGGGGTTATAAAAATAAAAATATATATTTCTCAAAATGTTATTTGCTAAAATAATACTTAAGTGTGCCATGTTAACCTACTGTGACTCCTATTATTCATAAAATGAAAGGCACTTCTCTTGCCTCAGTTTCTTTTTCTCCACCATCTCCATATGGCCCAAAGAATGTCCATTGCTTGCTGACCAGTAATGTAGGTGAAGCCTGACTGGTCAAGGCTTTAAATTCTAAGCTGAGCACAGTGGTGCACACCTATAGTCCCAGATACTCCCAAGGCTGACATAGGAGGATCATAAGTTCAAGCCTGGGCAACCAGCTTGACCAGCCTGGGCAACTCAGTGAGACTCTTTCTCTTGGTATGTAGTAGTGGTAGAGCACTTGCCTAGCATACATGAGGTCCTGGATTCAATCCCTAATACTGAAGGAAAAAAAAGTACAAAAGATTTTGAATTCTGAAAATTCTACCCAGAATCATTTCCTCCTACTTTGAATCCTTCTAAAGATCAATTGGCACTTTGAATTCTAATTTTCAGAGAAGCAAATTTTTCACAGGAGAACATGATTCATGTAAAAAGGCAGGAGGGAAAATATCATTTACTCCTTCTGAAATAGCATAGTCTGCAATTTTTAATAATTAAAAATGGTGCGTTAACAAATATTATTAAACTACATTTTAAAATCTAAAGTAGTAGGTCACTGTCTTGCTATGTAATGGAGGAAATGATCTATATATCCCAGGAAACAGTTCTTACTAATGACTCAGAAACAGTTTATGGGTTCCCATCAGTGAATCTAAAAAATAGTACAACAATTCACCAGCTATCCTAAATTACTGAAAGCCACAGGCTGAATAGGATCACCGGCCACACCTCATGCCTTTTTCCCCCACTGTAACTTTAGTGTAGTAGGCACTTTGACTTACCCAACTTGACAGTATACACAGGTAATGGACATTATATTTTATGAGCACTCTTGGCTCTTCCCAAGAAGGTAAAAGGGAATGAAAAACAGTTAAACAACAGGCGAGCAGATTCTGAAACTAGGACAAGGCAAAAATAGAATATAGTAGCAGCAGCAGCACCATAAGATCCATATCCTCCAGAAAGGAAGCAAAGGATTTGATAGTTGGGCAGTCAGAGTATGAACAGAAACCACTTGGCTTTTTAATTAGCAAGTTCTTGTTCAAGTCCTGAGACAAAAAAAATTTATATGATATGATGACTTTCTGCAAATTTCTTGAGATAGGAGGATGCCACTGCCTGGATTTGGAAAGAAGGTTAGTTAGATATATTTTTTTAAAAAAAAGCCAAAACAGTGTTGCGAAAAATACTAAACTTTTCTTCCACAAACTAAAAATTTGCCATCAAACAAAAGTCTCTTTTAGAGTATCAAAAATGAGTTGGAAATAAATCATTTAGGCAATGGAAATAAGATTACCAACTTTAATACAGCTATCAGGAAATTGTTTTTATTATCTCAACACTAAATTCGGAGTGACACAAACTCTGAATAAAAATATATCAATGTACAATCAAATAAAAATGCTATAGCTTCACAGAATCTTATTTCTGGTGTTATCTTTCCCAAACAGCATTTAATTAACTGGACTTATTTTTAAGGAAAGAATTTATTGTGATGAATGGTCTCTTACAATTATATGTCTCAAGGTTGGGTCTCAAGAACTTCCTTTCTGGATATGGTAGACCTTCCTTTCACCTTTCTATTTCCTGCAGAGCCTACCAAGGTGGCTGCTGAACGGGGTCATCCACCCTCCTTCAGGGATCTCCCCATCCACAGACCTCAGAAAGACTTTCTTTTGCCATAGTAACTACTATTTCCCAATCTCTTCATTGACCTTCTCTGTCAAATCAAGCCACACTCCATTTATGGTTTTAAAGATATTTCTTTTCCTTCCTTCTTTTTTTCTTGTATTTAAAAGGATGTTATCACAAATCATTAAAATCCATGTGAATGAGAATGGGTCATGTTTGATCTTTACCATTTAATGGGGATTGTTACCTTCTACTTCGTTTTCAACCAGGTGCTCTGCAGTGGACTGAATCCAGACCTGCTCCAGCTCAAAGCATTTAACTGGGCTTATGAATTCAGTCTCTTCCTCCTCATCTCCAGGAAGACTTCCTCTGGTATGGCCTGTGTTGCAAGTCTATTATTCTAGGTCCTTGATGACCTTAGCTCCTAACTTATTTCCTGAGTTCTTAATGGAAGAAAGGTAGTTAGTTCCCCGACAACAAACTAAGGTTCCTGCCTTGATTTCGAAGTCTTACCTCCTTTCTCTTTTCTAAGGTTGTGGGACTCCTGGAAATTCTAGCTTTTATCCCTCCTCCAATGTAGTCTAGCCCCACTTAGTTCCCTCAATTCATTAGCCAGTTATTAAAGTAGCAAATTTGCTCATTGAACATTTGTTCGCTTAATAAATACAGTTCTTATTGAGAGCCGTGTATGTGCCAGGCACTACACTAGTCATGGGCACCTAGTAACAAATTAAAAAGTGCTGATCCTGAAGAAGGCTAATAAGAAAGATTAAATTTTAACATTACAGAATCAGTGTAATAGGAGATAAGAAAATTCCTATGAGGGAGAAAATAAAGAAGATCTACTTTTAATTGAATGCTTAGAGGGAACTTACCTAAAAAGCAAGGTTTCAAATGAGATATTAAAGACAAGAAAGAATCATTCTGGAAATTAGTAGGAAGTGAAATCAATAGTCATAGTATACATCTGAGATAGTCCTTAAGTCATCTACAGTTTTTAAATAAATACTGAAAATAATCTCAGTATAAATTCACAGACTAATAAAAGATATCATTTAATAAGTAGGAGCAATATTTTAAAAAGCAAAATTTTTGTCAAGAAACTTGCTTTTTATTTTTTTTCTTTTTTAACCTTTCAAATAATTTTTCTCATTATACCAAAACTATTTATCTATTTTTCAAGCTGTCTCATAGCAAAAAAAGTTTTGCAAAACAGATTGTAAACTTCCAGTGGTCCTAATGTCCATTTCCTCTCTAGGCTTTTTAATTCCTTTTCTCCTTTACTCTAATCTGATCTATTCTCTAGTTTTGAACAGGCTTCTTACAAGTTAATTTTCATTCCTTCTTTAGAGAACATATTTTTAACATATATTTCCCTTCTTCAGAGAAGAATTTTTTACTTATAACATGAAAAGATTTAAAAGCCAGCAAGCACATTTCAGAGACAGGGATCTAAGGACACTTTTAAATATAGACAGATATATTTCTCTAGAATGTCAAAGTCATAAATAAAATTTTTGAGTGTCACAAAAGAAAATTTTAAATTGATGGATAAACTTTGAAAAAAAGTAGAATGGTTAGTTCATACAATTAGAGTAGGTGCTTTAGTTTGAAAGTAGAAAACAACAACAGGTTTGGACAATGACTAGACATGAGTTATTTTTTAAAATTTTTCTTGTTTATTAAAACTTCAAAGAATTTTTATAAAGAGAGAGGAGAAAATTAAAAATTAAAAAATAATTAATGAAGGTGCTGTTATAAACTTTTTCTAGAATAAAAGTGAATCTCGTATCTGGAACTACTGGCAGATTACCTAAAATCCTATTAATGATGATGTCAGTAAAGCTGGTATATTTTCAATTAAGAATGACACTTCTCATCATAGAATAATGAATTTTCATATTCATGTTTATGAATATTAATTGCACTATCTTCTCAGGTCTACACCATGATGAATATAGTGATGCTGTCACAACACAGAGTTAAAATCCTAAAGGAGATTATTGATAATTAACTTTTCCAGATTATCTGGAGAAAGTAATTTTGCTTCCAAAGAAAGACTAGAGTAAGTATGCTTACTAAATCTCTAATAATGGAGACCTATCTTTTATAAAGTATCTACCACTTCATGCATCTTTATTTAATAAAGAAAAATCCATTTTTGAATATTTATTTCCTATAAAATTGAACTAAGAATAGATTGTTTACAAATTATGTAGAATAGAGTCTTTTTTCTTAAAGACTCTATCTTATCAAGACTGTAAATGTCTTTAAAACAATTGAAATATAACAAATTAAGAATGGGACAAGCTTAACACTGGATGGTAGAAAGATAATATTCTCTTCCAAACTACAATCAGAAAATGTTCTAGACATGCCAGGCTGGGTAACTGCCTATCACATGCATTTAGGCTTCTGTTTCCAGAACTCCACAAAAAAACTGTTGTCCTTGAGAATTCATTTGTTGGCTACCAAGAATTTGTGCTGCAATACTATATATACTGGGCACCTAAGAAAAGCCATGATAAAAACAGCTTCACAAAGTTTACAACCTTGCTAAAGAGATTCAAAATACTAATATTCAAAATCAAATCACATTTTAAGGTGGTTCTTTTTTTTTTTTTTTCCTTTCCTTTGCTGCTCCCTCCTGTTAAGGAGTTTATATACATTATCTGCTTAGATGAGGTTGTAGGCATAAAATTAGGAGGAAAGTCATAAATGGTTCAAAGAAGACAAAAATCATTGTAGCTTGAGAAGATGTCAAGGAAGGGGATCCCAAACAGCATGAACATAGTGAGGTTTATTTGGGGTACTTTCATGAAAACATGATGATTGGAGAGAAAAACATTTATAAAGGCTAAGTGAAAAGAAGATGAGAATGAGACTTAATTGTGGGGTGTTTTTTTTTTTTAATTTTACATCAAGGATGGAGACAAAATCCCTTATGTAAATAATGGGAATCAAGAATGCTTTGATATCTTAGAATAAAATGAAAACTATATGGCTTAGGTACAGAAAAAAATAAGATTTGAAAATGGAAAGGGATGGAATAGTATATGCACTGTATCACCCCAAGAACACAATTTTAAGTTCTATGGAATAAAACTGGATGATGTAGTCAACCAACTCACCCCACTATGCTGACATTTCTAATCAAGCCCTCTATCACCATACAAAGTTGAGAAAGATTAGAGAGCCTGGATTCCAAATATCCACATAAATTCTGAATAACAACAGTTTGCAAAATCCTTAGACTACCGAATAATTCAGTCCTCAGAATTTTGGCCCATCCCCAAATTCCATGGCAAATAATGGTTTCAGTCCTTGCTGTGAAACACCTACCTCTAGAGGAATCCACCTGTCTCTTGAAGGCTTGCATGTGATTGGCTGCCTATGACACCTTCTGCAATTTCTAAGGCCTGCTGTCATTTAGGAAGAGGGTCTGATCACTACTGTTCCCATGCTGGGAAGAACTTTTTGAATCCAGGGAATAAGCAGGGAAGGGGAAATTACTCTTAGCAGTCAAAACTTTTCTTTGTTTAGTGACCTTTAAAGTAACATAACTATTGCTATTTTATTACTAGTATTTGCTATCATTTATTGAGTGCTCACTATGGTTCAAGTATTTTCCTAAGCAAGTGGAACAGAACTGAGTTTTTCTTTCTTAAGATGTTTTTCCACATGCACTACTTAGTGAATTGTTTTTCTCTATCACAGTAGCTGCAACTGAATACTCTCCAATTCTCACTGCAAGAGAATCTAGAAGGCAAATCTCCCAGTCATTCAGCCTTTCTTTCAGAGAACAAAGAAAAGGTGGCTGTAAATAGCTATGGCACATGCTAACAATCAAAGATTCTGTCAGAGTAAGAAGGTAGGGCAGAATTAGGATTTTCATGGGCCCTCAGTACTTTTGCCTTATGGATTTCTTCCTCTATTAAAAAAGTAAAATATATAGAGAATATATAAAAAATAAATATGGAGAGAGAAATGAAGAGAAAATACACAAAATTACATTATATGACAAAATTACATTTGTGATGATATTTGTATAAAGGTAATTGTATTAAATATTTTTTCAACTTAAAAGTTTACTTTTATCTTCTAATTTTTAACAAAATTAATATTTTCCATGGGACTCTAAAAGTACTACTTGTTATTAACCTATAGACCTAATAAATGAAATGAGGAATTCTGTCATATCCACCAGAATTTTAAGCAAGTGCATGGCAGACTGTTTAGTCTAACCTAACCATGACACCGTAAATACCTCTGTGCTTCTTGCTTCCTCCTCTTCAATTTCTTTCTCCCTCCACTCTGCTATTAACTGCTTGCCTGTTCTCTGATCACAAATTTATGTTTTCTCCATAGCACGATATTTTTTACCTCCAATTATGCCCTTGATTTTAAGCTATTCTTTAGGAACAATTCAACTCTTTCTGAAAAGAACCCCAGATCAACAATCAGTATTTTTCCACTTGTTTAATTCACTTTACCCGTATCTGGTAAATAGAGTTCATTCTTATTCCTTAGAGAAACCTCTCATCTTGAACCCAGTTATGATTCTTTTAGGATTACTGGATGATTCTTTGATGAAAAGAATCTTATCCCTGATCTTTCCAGACTAGAATCCATTCTGCTTTCCTCACTCCCTTTCTACAGACAAACTTAGCCCTCCTGCCCCTGGGAGACTTTTCCTGATATCCATCATTTTCACTTCTGCCTGTCCACTTCTCTAAATACTGCCTTATTCCAAGTTGTTCTGTGTTATGGTCTGGATATGAGGTGTCCCCCAAAAGCTCACGTGTGAGACAATGCAAGAAGGTTTAGAGGAAAAATGATTGTTTTACTTGTAAGAGTCTTAACCCAATCAGTGAAATAATCACCAGATGGGATTAATTGAGTGGTAACTGAAGGCAGGTAGGGTATGGCTGAAGGAGGTGGCATTGGGCATGGCTTTGGGGGATATTTTTGTACCTGGCAAGTGGACTCTCTCTCTCTGCTTTCTGATCATCATGTGAGTTGCCTCCCTCTGCTACAGTGTTCTACCCGGATGTTCTGCCTCATGTCAAACCCTGAGGATTGGAGACCCTATCTATGGACTGCTACCTCTGAAACTGTGATTTTTTAGTCACAGAAGCAAAAAGAAAAAATCTGACTAAAACAATCTGCCATGCACTTGCTTGAAATTCTGGTGAATATGACAGAATTCCTCATTTCATTTGGCTCAAAACAATACAAAAATAATGGCTAAATTGAATGACTAAATTTGACTTTTGACTATCTAGTGCCAGAATTTAAAGAAATTCATCTACATGTCCTTCCTTTCTTCCTTCTTTCTTCCCTTAACTCCATGTGGCTCTGTGTTCTGTTTTGGCAGGCTCTTCCTACAAAATGCAAAGAACTTATTATCAACTTAGAAAACCAAGCAAAAATACATTTGCATGAAGATCCAGGATTCTTCCATTAGTCTAAATGGAGTCACGAGGCCAACTCTGAATCAATCTATGTCCCTAGACATGTGTTATACCTCAATTGACCAAGCCTGGGTCTCAGGTCTACTATTGAAACCAGGAGAAAGGTCCTCTGAAATTCTACAGATTGGAAATGTAGGTGTGATGGTTACCCAAAGAAATAGTAGGATTCAGTTACTAGTAGAAAGGATTTTCATTCAGCAACAAATCTGAAAGTAAATGTTCAGTGACTTCCTCTTTTACTATTCTTTTCCCATTCATTCACCTAATGCTTGACAGTGGATCACATGGATACTGTCTTCTGCTTATTTGGTTAGATTTTCTTTTATGAACTATGGTATTTGTGGAGGTTTACTCAAGACAATCAAAGAAATAGTTCTTGGGCCTGTCTGGGGGCCCACATTACCAATAAAAATATTATCTATATGTGATTCTGAGTTTTTTCCTACCTTATTATTTTCCCACATAAGCACTCAAAGTTCTCAGAGGGGATACCCTAGTCCAGAGCTTTCAATTTCGCTGGGTGATTTACCTACTTAATCTCTAAGCCTCACAACAATCCTGGGAGGTAGGAGAGTGTCATTCCAGTTTTATTGACTAAGTGATAGAGGTTCAGAGAAGATAAATACCTAGCTCACATCAATATCTTAAAACAGTTACTAAGTGACAGAAGCAGGTCAACCCCAAGTTTTCCTTTTATGGTCCCTAATTGAAGTCTTAAATCTTAAATCCACCACCTCCTGAAATCCATCCTCTGGCTGGGAAAATACAGAGCAAAGATACTACAGAGCCAGGTCTGAAGAGGTAGCCTATAGTACAAGGGAGTGGTCAAACATGCCAATGAGAGGAATGAGAGCTGGTAGGAGAGATTAGATAGGGAAATAAGGTAATTCAAGAAGTGTATAAAATAAAGGCATTCTATCTACAACTACAAAAAAAATTTTAAGTGGGAATTTAAATAGAATAAGTTATACTCAATGTGTGTATATTCTGCCAAAATACATTCTACTGCCATATATAACTAAAAAAATGTATATTGGGAATGTTGAAAAAAAGAGGTGTAGGAAATTATCTAAGATTTAGGAAGAGACGTCTATGGGGATGATGAGAGCTTTCATCATAAGGTATATAGAGAGACCAACTTTCTAGTTCTAGACAAAAATATAAATTGTTAACTGGAATAAAATAAAATCAATCCTAATCCACCATTGTACATTGGGTCAGGAGAACACAGGTCAAAAAACAAAAAGAATGATAAAGTAACATTGATAATGATATTCACTTTATAATACTCAAATACCCATTTTATAGCAGGGACAAAACTTACATGCCCTATAATCTTCATTTTACTCTAGGGATAATAATAGCATTTATCCTGCTTCATTATCCATGTTGGTAAACAAGAAAGTGCTTTGTATATTATGTTATATTGCATTAGACTATAAAAACATTTAAAATTATTTTTGTTTCCAAGGTCGTTTTATATACAGTCTTCCATGATTTCCAAATTCATTTTTCACGTGGAGTAAAACCTGTGCTGCAGTCTGGGGACAGCAAAGAGCTTAGAGTTCATAAATATATCTTTCTGGCTCTTGTTTATTTCACTCTGTGAAGATTAATTTTAACTATTCTTGTGTGCACAAACACACACACACACAATTTAGTACTTGGGATTGAACCCAGGGTGCTTTGCCACTGAGCTACATTCCAAGCCCTTTTTATTTTTTATTTTGAGACAAGGTCTCAGGAAGTTGTTGAGACCAGCCTTGAAGTTGCAATCCTCCTGCCTTAGCCGCCCAAGTCACTGGGGTTAGAGGTGTGCAATACTGCATCCAGTTTCTTTTTGGATTTTATACAATATATGATACAAAATAATTTATCCTCAATATGGTTTGGCGTCAGGTAACATCTTGAGCCTAGGGGGGGGACAGAGTATTCACCAGTTGAATTTCACACTATAATGAACAGAATAACTCAAATTGATGCATTGGAACATAAGTTTAAAGAAAAAACAGAAATTTTGTCTCTTATCCTCCAATGTAACCCAAACTCCATCACGTAAGTAGTGGATGTGCCATATATTTGCTGACATGAATGTGTGTAAATTGCTACAATGTGTCTTCAGAGGTATGCATTGTGACTTCCCATCATTCTTGTTACTCTAGTGATCTTGATTTAATGTTCAGGGTGAATTTCTAATCTCAGAAAGTCAAGATAAACTAAGAACATGAGGCTTTTTCTTACTCTACTAGGTTTAAGATTAAATAGGTTGGACTGTTAGAAAAATCCTGGAAAGGAAGAATCCACAGAAGAGAAAGAATAAAATCAGTATGAACCTTCAAATTACTGTCTGACAGTTCATAGTTAGGTTTTTAAGTCCTATCACACTAGAGGAGCTAGGTAAGAAACTGAAGCTTTCCATTAAAATCTCAGAAAATCTACACTTTAGGAATAAGGCAGCAGTAAGGATTGCACCCTTACCTCTAAGGATAAGCCAAAAGAAGTCTACATTTAACCAGCCACAACAGGTCTCAACCTTTAGTCAACTGCCCAACAGATCAAAGTTCAGCACATTTAGAGAAAGTACAAAACCCAGAATCTGTACAACATACCAATCATTATGTCTAATATACAGTCAAATAATAGTAGAGATGCAAAAAAGTGGAAAAATTAGATCTGTAAATAAGAAGAAAGGAATATCAATGGAAGCCCTCCTGCAAATTACAAAATGGAAAGTCATGGAAGAGGAAAAGAAAGTATAAGAAAAATAAAAGTTTATTTTAAGAAGGGATGATTTAGCCAACAAACACATCAAGTAATTAAATAAAGAGCACAGTGCATTGGGTAGGTCCTGTGGCAACACACCCATGCTTATAGCCAGAGAGAAGCTTTGCTGCTTGGGCCTAGGGGTATAGAGAATGCTCCTTCAGCCAGAGGAGCTTTCTTTCTTCATGCCCTACAGGTCAAACCTTGGGACAGATCCAAGTAGATAATAGCTCGTGGGTCCCAGACCAGGCAGGTGGCTTCCGTGCTTCCATAAGTGACTGAAATTAAATATCAACCACAGCACTTTCAAATTATAAGACAGCCTTGCCTCTGCATGCTACTTTATATTTAGAAAAGGCTGCCACAAACATCTTCCCAACCTTCCTTGTAGTAACTAGAGAGTCAGTGTAATATGAGTGCTAGTATCATTTTATAAAATAATTGTGTCCCTCAAACAAGAAGGGTTCAAAAGATGTTCATGTCTTCATGTCCTAAAAATATTCTAGACAATTAATTGGTAAAAAGCCCAAGCTTTATTGGGAAAGATGGCATTGGTTCTGAGCTAGGGGACCCTGAGCACATGGGGTACCAGGTGATCCATTTACTTTGCAATTATCTGAGAGTGCATGACTAAAAGGTAATTGACAATCCCCTAGGTACTAGTTGTTGATTTGGTTCACAGCTTCAACTTTAGAATCTGGCCTACTCCCAGCTCTGATCTCAGAAACCATTGAAAGAATGAATCATTTTAAACTAATTTTCAAATTCTCACATATCTGAATCCAAATTCTGCCATCCTCTAGACTGTCTTAAAATATACTTAAAATCTTTAAATGCCATTCATCAAGCCAGACTTTAAAGTTCAAGTTTTGATTTTCAAAATGAGATACAGCTCAGAAGACAGCACCCCAGATGTGCCTTGACTTGCCCTCATGAGGTGGGAAGGCCTTCTGAGCTAGATGGCTGTTAATAGCAACTGGCAGGCAAGCAGGCAGAGAGAGCTGAAGGAGAGCCACATAAGCTGATTGGGTGGTTTAGATCAAATGCAGAGGCAATCAGAATTGAATGTCTCCCCTAAATGGCATTTGAATGCATCCCTGAAAGTTCCATTTAGATCCCTTTGGATGGGTCAGGTCATTAAAAAGCTGTTTATTTAGGTTTAAACCAAAATTCCCAAATCAGTTGCTGCAGCAAAAAATAAAAATAAAAAAGTATATATATGATTTCTCAAAAGACAAGGGAAAGAACTATCCAGAATATTTATAGAACATTATACATGCTGATATAGCTATATAATTTATTAAAAGATATTTTCTGTAATATGTCACTTGAAAATTACTAATAAAAGTGATTAACCCTTTCCTTATAGTTCATATTCCAACTTAAAATTCCAATTCCAGTACTGAAGCTCACAGTGAAAAAATTTTAAAGACTTAGGGTGTATGTTGATGAAATTTGGGGAATGTCACTGAAATTTTATGTAACCTCACAGTAGATTTACTAACTTGAAAATAATTTTCGTTAGGAATTTGTCATCTTTTTGAAAATTATTTGTTAAAAATTAAGACTGCGAAACTCTGCTTAGTACTGGCCCTAATCTACAGAAACACAATTTATTTCATTGTTTACCCAAAGGCAAAATAATTTAGCTTGTGAAGACTAATCAGAACATTACTTTCACTGATTTACCTGGCTTGTGTCTAAGTCAAGATTCCATCCTCATACCCGCATTAGCTGAGACTTACTGGAGAGCTCTGAACTGAGCTACTTCCTAAAACAAGGAAGAGGAAAAAAAAATCATCTCCCCTGAACTTTCAGTAAAAACAAACAAACAAACAAATAAACAAAAAAACAACAAGAAAAATCATCTCCCCTGAACTGAGTAAGGTTACTCATCTTTCAGCATAGATCTTCTGGTGGTCATAAATTCAGGGCTTGCAAGTGGTCTTTCAAGTTATTCAAGAAAGAATAGGCTCTCTTTCTTAGTCAAAGCTACTGCTGTTAGAAATTCATTATGTCAGCTGCCTAAGTGACTGCTCTTGGTCTACTCTTCTGTCTGCCCTGCAAATTTGCAGACCAGTCTGCAGCAAGTTGACAATATTTGGAAAATACCTGGAACAGAAATTTATCAGGTAATGTCAGGATAGCAACAATTAACTGAATCAGTTTGAAAATGAATTATGAAAAACACTGTGTTCTGAAACAAAGCAGTGATTTATAGTATATAAGAAGATTTAGTTTCTTTTGTTTTCTTTGTTCCAAGTTTCAATGCAAAAGTCTAGCGTTCCTGAGTTTTTTCCTCACATCAGTGTTAAAAAATTATGTATGCTATGACAGTTGGTCTTTTCATAAGAAGGAAGGCTTAAATGAATTACAATTGAGAAAAATAATGTGCAACAAAAAACACATTAGAGAATGACAAAATATGCACTGCCTGAAAAAGGTCCTATTCTTTTGTGTGGCATTTGCAACTAGCAAGATGGACTTTATTTGTTTCCTCTATAATGGGGCCAGATGTCAGTCAGAATATACCTTTCATTCCACATGCAGTATCCAGATGGAAATGAAATGAGATCTGTCTGCCACAGGCTGGCTGGACAAGGAATAAGGAAGAAGTATGGTAAGATCCACACAAGTCATGACAACAGAATTATGGATTCTGTGTTGTTTTCAAAGAAGAAAATGTAAAATTAGATAAGGGGGGTGTAAGACCTAGAAATGACTGACCTCCTCTACCCTGAGTTATCTGCAGGGGAGTAAGACCAGGAAGTAATATGTCATAGGTCAAGCAGGCAACAGAAGAGAAGAAAGTGTCCTGACTAAGGGCTGACTTGGCCTTGGAAATTTGAAAAGTATTGAGACACTTGTAATATTTTCCTACATCTTCTAGAAAATTGGAATTCAAAAGAAAAAATAAGAACTGGTAAGAAATTAACACTAACAATTCCTAAGGTGTGGGTATCTCTATACACATTTAGTTTAAGCGTTATTATGATAATCCAGGGGTTTTAGTTGTCTATTGAAGAGATAACAAAACTGCAGCTCAGAGTGATTAGATGATGGTTAGAGGTTAGAGGTTCAAAACCATACAGAAGGCTCAAAAGCAGAACCTGCATTTCCAGATTCACAGTCGATACACTGTGACTTCTCTGCCTCCACAACAGGGGAAAACATGACTGTAAATATTATTTTATTTTTTTCAGTTAAATTTAATTCTATTCAATAACTTTGAATTGAGTGCCCACTATATTCTAGGTAATCTGTTTTGCACACGGAAATATATTAATAAAACACAGTCTCCTTCATCTTTCAGAGGCCTTCTAAATATTCTGAGAAAAGAAAAATTTAGACAGAATATAGGTATAGGTATCACTATTGAAATAAATTCTAAAGAAATGTGTGAAGTGTTACATTAACACGTTCAATATAAATATTTATTTTCATACATTTTTCAACTTGTCAAAAATCATCAGTTATGGGTTAGTCATATTACTTTCCCCAAATTTATATGGTGATAATAACAGCAACATCAACAATAGCCAATATTTATTAAATACTAAACATGAATCAAGCATTTTTCTTAGTGCCTTTATCTAATTCATTTAATCCTCATAACCACTCCTTAGGATAGATACTATCAGACCTAGCTTATAAATGGGGCAAAATACTTGGACCCAGATCATACAGTTGACAAAATGTAGAGCCAACTACAGTTGGCCACTAGCCAACTCAGGCAGAAAAATGGTCTCATAGATCAAGCTGCCTTATAAAATATTAAATCTCAAATATTCATGAACCTCAAGTTTTGTTAGTTTTCCTTCTCTTACTAAATCAGCAATAAATGTAGATAGCTACAATGCTGTGTTTAAAATTGGAAGGCCACCAGACCCCAATCTACATCTGAAAAATTGGTCACCTTTCATTCCTTTATTTTAGGTGACCCTGCTTTCTAACTTGAGAGTCCAAACCCTGGTCTGTGATTTCAAAAGAATGAATCCCAACTGGTGCCTGTGTCAGTAGTAGCTGTCCATTCGAGGCAGGCAAGAACATCATAGGAGTAAGCAAGCACACAGGTAGATGATGAGAACAGTGTTTAAATTAGGACAAGAGGAGAAAGTGGTCTGTGTAGCCACAGACTATGGCTCAACTTTATCAAGAAGTGAGAGCCACTCTTCTGCTACAAGGCTTCCCCTTGCCTCTTTACTTCCCCATATATTTTTGAAATACATTTATTGTTTTGGGCAGTATAAATATCTTTCTGTCTTTGCAACTGACATATTAGAAAAACAGTGAACAAAATTATTCTGTTAGAATATGTCAAATATTTCTAAAGGAAATACCATTTTTTACACTTGAACTTAAGTGAATCTACAAAGCTACACAAAATATATGGAAATTTATATACAGTATTACTTCACTAGCCTGCTCACCACTCTCATTTTTTTTAAAGGAAAATAGAAAAGGAGTTCTCTCTCATTTAAGAGAATGTTCATCTAATTATCATCCCTGTTTGTAAATTCTGGAGAGATTGCATTAAAGAACAAGATCTGGTCACCTGTTAGTCCTCATATTTTCTCCATTTTTTTTCTGTCAAGCCATACAACCTTGCTTTTCAAAATCTGTCCAGCGTGCATGATGTTCTTACTATTGCAGCAAGGACTTCAATGTTGTAGATTCCTGCCTGGGTCACGTTCACACCTGAGAATCCCAAAATTACAGCAGTTTGGTTTATGAACACAATCCAACAATTGTTTAGGAAAGTCACCAAGTTTCAATCAAGAAAAAGCTTCTAATTTATTTAACACAGACAAAATTAAGTTTATTTGACTTAAATAAAATTACAAAGGGCTACTCAAGTGATTCTTTGTAAAACAAAGAATTATTAAGGATAACTTGCAAGTTTTATATAAGGAGAAAAACAGATTCATGTGGACCATGTTCTACCTAAACAAAATCTCACTATTTAATGGTGTACCATGAATCAAGTGATTAACGTCACTATTGCAGAAATCATCACTATTGTTATGCGATACTAAACTTGACTCACTGAATAATAAACATTTCCACATTAAAAAGAAATTTTATGAAAAGGAGTTTTCTTCCATTTTTGGCCAAGATATGATAATAGAAACTGGTTTTATCTTGTCACCTGATACCACCAGAAAATTGGACAAATTATATAAACAATGAATTTCAAAACACTGGACATTAGGAGATGGAGAAAGTGGTCTCTGAGAGATGGAAAACAAACTTGCAATCACTATTTTGCCCCAAATTCCTGCTTTGGTGAAAAGATCTTCCAGGTGGTGGCACAGAGAAGAATAACTAGGGTAGGGCCTGGAAGACTCTCCAAGGTGAGGAGATAAAGCTAGGAAGACTCAAGAAGCTAGAGTTTGCAGGACAGAACACCTGAGAGGACAGAAGCAGCTTAGGAAAGCTCCGTAGATCTGGATTTCTGTTCGATTCAGTTTGGATAGCTTCTATTGTTATGTCCCCAAGTCACTAATCTTTTCTTCTGTAATAAACTTATGTTCTTGTATTTTTCTAATTCACTTATTTTTCTAAAAATTGCTTTACTGAGTTTTTAGATTTCCAGTTTGTTCATAGAGTAGTGCAAGCATTATCCAATCAACTTCAGAATCTGTTAATTATATGGGTTAGTATAGACATGGCTGTTTTAACTATTAATTCTTCCATATTGAATGGACAACTCTTGCATATATATGTGTGTATCAATGTACACACACACACATAAATATATAACGTGTGTATCAATTATTGCAGTTCTTATTCATAGAATTTGATTTTAATAATTTTTGTCTCTACTTAAAATTTGAATTCATGGAATATAGTTATAAAAATCATACATCTTTTTTTACTAATTCTAGCATCTGGATCAATTCTAAGATGGTTTGATTGATTTTTCTTCTCATTATGGGGCCTATTTTTCTTCTGCTTTCTATGCCTGATAATATTTGTTTTGGGAGCCAAATATTACAATTTTAACAAACTAGATGTGCTATCTTCCTATATTATCCCTTAGGACACAGGTAAGAAATCTGGAAACAATATGACCATTATGCCTTTTGTTTTTAAGATTTGAAAGATGAGACTAGAATGCTGTTTATTCCAGAGTTAATACTTTCCTACTACTGGGGTACAGCCCTTATGAATACTCTCTTCACTGTCCATCAGTTATGAAGCTTTCCACCCAGACAGGAAAACGGACCATCTTAAGCCCCTCATGGGCATCAAGCACTCTTCTCTCTACTCCTTTCTGGGAGTTCTTTCCCCACTCTAGGCCTGCTGTTTCACAGATACACCCTGGTCAGTGAATGTTATTTAAAACAGTCTTTATAACAAATTGCAAAGCTTCAATAAGGACCAAGACACAATCCAAAATCATTCGATATTCCCAGAACCAGAAAAATATGAACAAGCTTCAACAAATGACAGTCACAGAGCTAAACCCCAAGATAACCCACATGGAACTATTATAATTATGTCTAATGAGTCAAAGGAAAATACTCAATGAAAAAACAAATGTGAAATTATGGAGAAACAGGAAACATAATAAAAGAAATGGGGATTTTAGCACTAAAAAAAAATACCACAGATAAAAGTTTCAAATTCACTAAAAGAACTATAGCAGAATGAAGATTATAGAAGAAAGCATCTGTATATATGATCAAAGATCAAAAGAAATTATCCTTTTTGCAGAATAGGGAGAAAAAAAGATTATGAAAAACAGAAGCAATAGGATTCTATGGGAAAATACAAAAAGGATAATTGGAGTTTCAGGAGAAAAAAAGATCAGTTAAAAAATATTTGAAGAAATAACATCTAAAATCTTCCCAAATTAGGCAAAGGTATAAATTTATAAATTCAAGAAATGCTATTTCCTGAATAGCATAAACACGAAGAAAACCATGCCTAAACAAATCAAAATCAAATTGTTGAAAACTAAAGATGAAGAGAATATTTTTCAAAGCAGAATAGAATAAAAAACAACAATTATACAGAGGAACAAAGACGTGAAGGGCTCAGGCTTTCTCAGGAGGAACCATGAAGTTAAAAGACAGAATCAGCACCTTGAAAGCACTAAGAGAACAAAACTGCCAGCCCACAATTCTACGGAAAGTGAAAATATCCTTTAAGAGTGAAGGTGACATAAAGACATGTTCAGATATAGGAAACTAAGAAAATACTTCTTCACCAGACACGTTTTAAAACTGCTAAGCCAGATAAGGAAATGCAGCCAGAGGGAGACATGGGTCTTCGACAACAGATAAAGGTCATCAGAAATGTCCATTGCTTGTGAATTATACCTCAAGAAAGTTGATGTTTAAAACATTCAAAAGGACAATTAGCCTAGGGTAACATCATGGTACAAATTAGAAAAGCAGCAAAAATTAGAAGAATGAGATACATACATGTCATCTGTTTGTGCCAAAGTAACACAATGTGGGTTAACATTCTTAACTTCCTTCTATTCATTGTTTCTAGAAGCAAAATCATTATTTCTATTTTATTAAGAAAAAAGTGTAGCTTTGGATGATGTTTGTATTCTAATTGGACTGTCAACACAATACAGCACATCCTGGAGAGGTTTTCAAATGTTGGGAAAACTTAGCACTAGAATAGAATTAGAGAAAAGCTGTGGTATCCTGTCACCCCTGAACAAATTCTAGTTCTTCATCAAGAATACTGGCTTAACAAGATGCAAGTGAGGACTAAATGTTGAAACTAAGAGGTTTAAATGTTACAAATTCACTGGAAGAACTAAAAAAAAATCAAAACAAAACAAAAAGTCTTTCAGTTCATGATGATCAAATAGAAATAAGAATTCTCAAACACAGAAAAGCCCAGAGGATTAACTAAAGTGAGTCTGAAAGAGGAAAATTTAGAACTGGGATTTGAAAATGGAAGAATAATAAAATGAAAATGGACCAAGAACACAAATCAACAAATCGGAGCCAGTTTTTCTTTGCTATCCAAACCAAAAAGCAAAAGCTTTTCTAACGTAACTTTCCTATGTGTGTATATTATTCACCACAGTGTACCTTCATATCATGTACAACCACAAGACTGGGATCCTAATTAGAATAAGAAGTACTTCATGTTTTATAAATATGTCAAAATTTAATCTACTGTCATGTATAACCAAAAAGAACAAATAAATAAAATTTTTAAAAAAGCTAAGTAGTTACACATTTCAGAAATCACATTAGGTGCTATTTCCAAATGAAACTGCAGAGCTGTTCTGGATTGGAATGATTTACTTCCACTGATCTTTAAATGAAGCAACTCTGATATCTATTTGATATATGTATTAGTATAGGACAAATTTTTCTACCCTTTGTTCATCTGCAAATCCCCATACCTCTCAAACAAATAAAAAATGAGTTCATCTGAGGCAAGTATTCAAAATTGTGAGTATAGATTCCCCTGCATATTAGCTTTTGATAATATGTATGTCTTCTGATGTGATGAGCTCATCAAGTGAGGGCTATTCCTTATTTACCTTTGAGTTGCTGTTACCTAGTACAAAAAAGGATGTTCAATAAAGCATTTTTGAATAAATTGAATTCTGCATCTATTTACACCAGATGAGCTATATAATTTCAAAGAGTCCAGTATATAATGAAAATGTGGGGCTCCTGGCTAAAAAATCATCAAGAATATCAGGATAGTGACAGCAGAGCATGCAAACAATGCTTCTGAGCCTGGGACACTGTGCAACTGCCATAGGTCACTTGCCCAAAAAAACCACCTGTACTCATGCTGTCAATTGCCTATAAGCGCAAAAAAACCACCTGTACTCATGCTGTCAATTGCCTATAAGTCACTTCTCCTGACGAGGAAGTGTATGGAACAATTCATTCCATATGGTAACAACAACAACAACAACAACAATAATAACAACAACAGGGTATACAAGACAATGGCTTCTAGCCTATTACACTCAATATATTCAGGCAACAATGTTTGAGACACTGAAGCAGAGGTATAATAAACAGTGGCCAGTTCCCAAATTGAGTTAGAGATGCAAAATAATGAAAAAAGCAGTGAGAAAGTGGCAGGACTATATATTCAATAGTTTTTATGCAAGCATTTTAACTTTGTTCTTCCCAAATATATCTGTTTCAGAAAAACTTCACCTTTTATCAGAATATCTGAATAGCTTAAACAGTTTTTAATAATTTCTAGTAAGTTTCCCATACTCACATTCAGTATTCTAATATCAAATATTTAGGGCACAAAAAGTGTCACTAATACTACACATATTTATGACTTCTTGCATGATTCAAAATGCCCTAAGGCTCTTTCAGGGTGTTGTCAGATATCTTTTTCCCCAAGCCACTCACGTGCAGAGGATAGGTTAATCAGGCTCCATGTTTCATGGAATGTTATTAACTTGGGGCCATTAAGAAGGCTCTTTTGCTTTATTTATTTGGAGTTTTTTATTCCCTTACCTCCCTCCTATTCTCTCCAGGCAGTCATTCCATTCTATTCAATGCATTTCTTTTTGTTCGTATGTCTTATTATAAAAATGTGATTTTTTTCTTTTCAATGAATAGAATTTTTTTCTTTTAAATGATTAAAATGTGGATATATTAATATTTTTGTGTCTGTTGCTCAGATTCTTATTTTATTTCAATAAGGAGGTTTTTAAAATCCTTTAAATTTGCTACATAAACATAACTCATTGTTTCTGACCACTGCATAGTATTCCATAGTCTGTACACCCTCTCCCAGTGATGGATGGTTCAACCCCTATCACCACAATAATGCAGCAATATACATCCTTGTACCTGTACTTAGTGGTTTTGCATGAGATATACTGAGGAAAAAAATAGGTTAGATATGAGAAAAAAACAAATTTATTTTGTGCAAGTATGCTCATATTGCCCTTCTGAATGACTGCATTGGTTTTATCTCATACCAGCAATAAGTATAAATATAAATCCCTAGTTAAGAGTTGGCTTTACTTAGCTTTCTACTTATTACCAGGAATATAGGCATAAAAGTACAGCTTATCATTCTTCTGATTTGCTTTTTCGACATTACAAATGAATTTAAACATCTCTTTTGCCTGATAACCTCTTGAAATTCTATAATATAAGCTACCTTGAAAATCTCACATCTATTTTTCATCAGTTTGATATCCACTTCTACATTTTCTCTGTCACACCATTATCTGTATATGACCTTTGTCTATTATGTTCCTTATTAAAATACTCCTATAATTATAGCAACTACTATTGCCACAGGACCTTATAAAATAATTATCCATATGTCTCCATGTATACAATGCACAATAACTATAACTACTATAACTACTACATGAATGAAATGCATCAGGTAAACCTTTATTCACCTTAACAAACTTCTAGATAAAATTCTTCAAGAATGCATCTCCTGCAAGGTTTTCCAAAGAATTATAGTACTATTCCTGTAGACATAAAAAATGAAGTCAGGCACACTGATTCGTTTGGAGAAAGCTTTGTTTGTTTATTTGCAAATTAGCAAGACCTCTTTACACATATTTCTACAGTTTACTACTTTTTTAGAGCTCTCAGAATAAAGCTCGAATTACATGTAAAAGTATTGTATTTGGTTCTAGAATAAAAAGCACACAAATCTTGATTTCAAGTATTATTCCTGGGCCAAAAGAAAAGAGAGAGGATATCTCTCAAAAACTGATGACACTAGCAGAAAGACCATGTTAAAGTCTTGCCCTGTTCTGCCTCTACCAAAAGAGTTCTTTAATACAAGATACTGAAAACTTAATATCCACATTACACTTCACATTATTTTCTCTGCCTGAGACCTTAGTGACACAGCCTAAGTTAGAGAGGTGTCCATAGATTTCCATCAAATCTAAGCAGGAAATTCTGAGGACAGTGGACCCATTACAAATGAATAAGTGCATTTGCACAATAATTATGTTGAGAAGGTTACATTATAGCGATATATTACTCTCTGGCACTATTAGAACCAGGGTTATTACATTGCAATGAAATGACTAGAATAACAGTAAGATGCTGTTTGATTTTCTAATTATTCTTAAAGAATGCCTCCTGAGCCCAGCTCGAAGGCTTCTCTTTTGAATCATCTGCAGCTCATGCTGCTTCTCATGCATTATACATTAAACCCATATGGCTATTAGAGGTGGAAGGTCTCTAGAGAGAAGTTTCATACTGCTCTTTTCCCTGCAGGAGGGGAAAAGGTAGGAAAAACAAGAAAGAAAAGAGAAGACTGGGACTAGTGAGTTGAAAAAAGACCACTGGGTAAGGCTCAGAATTCAGGCAAAGGCGTGTCAAATTCATAAACATACATATTTCAAAACAATAAAATAAAGGATTTTAAATATTCTCACCACAAAGTAATGATAGATATTTGTGGTGATGGATATGCTAATTAGCAGGATTTCATCATTCCACAATGCATACATGTAGCAAAACATCACCTTTTGCCCCATAACTATATAATTATCATTGCAACTATAAATAAATTGCTGTCCTTGTTTTTAATGGGAGCCATTTCCAGAAGACATTGTGTTTAGATTCTTGTAGCTATGCTGTGGGAGCTCCTGAGCAAGGCAGCTCCCTGAACCTGTCAGTATATAATGAGCCCCTCAGTCCTATCATCTGCTAAAAATGAGAAAGAGCCGAAGTTACTCAGCAAAAGAGATCTATGCAGATGAGGCTTCACTTTTATGGAATCATGTTTAAAGCTAATATTTAAAAGGCATCCACGCAGTATAGTACATCCAGCACTATTTTACTAAGTTTGATCAAATGTATACAACTTAATTTAAAAGAGTGTACAGATTTTTCAGTTTGCTAAGAACCCCTGACTAGAACTCAAATAATAGAGTATTAATTCCCCAGAAATTAGCCATAGAAGTAATTCCTTCAGTCATTCTCAAGAGTAATGTCTCCATACTTTCATTTATACAAATATTGAAAGTTACACCTATGTAGTAGATGTATCCATTTTTATTTTTCTCTCCTGGACAAGTTATATTATTCAGATTCAATCAACTTTAAAGTTCATCTAATAACATCAAATGAGAATTGTGCACTAACCATGTGCTAGGTATGGAGCTAAGTCTTAAAACTCATTATTTGATTTCTCATAACAATTCTGTCAGATATGTATTCACATTATTTTCATTATTTTGCATATTTATAAAAGTATATATTCATGTGCTTTTATTATTTTATTTATTTATATAACTTGGATCTACATATTAAATGTTATAATTTAAATGTTTAAAAATATAAAATGCAAACTGTAATTTCTGATATTTCAACTGTATACTTGAACTGACATGATTCCACTTTTAATCTGACATCTTGCCCACAGAAATGTATGCAGGCAATTTTATTGGACTAAAAAGTAATCACTGCCACAAAATTATGTGTGTTATAATATTAATTATATTTCAACCAATGGACTGTTTATATGCTGTTTAATAGTTCATTATCGGAACGTTCCTATACGTTGTATTTTTTTACAAATGTAAATGCTAATTTTCTAATTAAATAGTTAAAATTTTTTTTAATTCATACAGAATAGCAGCACAGAGTGGATAGATAGAAGAGAAGCAAGCAAACAGTCTGAACGGATTCTCCGTATTTATTTTGAAATGGCGCAGGACTCCAAGGAGGCATTATGTTTTACTGTTCCCATAAAGGTGGTGTTTTTCTCTTTATGACTCTGGCTTCTTGCCCTTACTCCTATGCAGTTAGGAATGTGAGTGAGCTCCACATCTTATTTTCTCACCCTGGCTTTCATCAGTGACAGACAAAGTCTCTCCCTCATGGCCCTTACATGACTACACTCCTGCTAGGTACATCATCTCTCCCTTACGAAACAGGATGAGACATGCATCTGCTTCCCAAAATGACCAAGCATATGAATTACTGCATATCAATGAAAACTGAGAATAAACAGTAAAATATTAAGCTATCTGCTATGCGACTCCATAGCACTTTCCCTCAGAAATAACATAATTAGAAATGATTGTGTTTTTCTTGAGAGCAAGTGATTGTGAGAAAATAATAATTCAATTGAAATTTAAAAATTTAAGAGTCATCTACTTTAAATGATGCAGTGGTTCACTTTTTAAATTAAGAAACAATCTTAAAATTGCTACTTAATGAGTATAATTATGTGTAATGTAGTTACGTGTTTCTATGTTCTTTCCTTCACTGAGTCAAAACTAAGGAACATTTATCCCTATAATATCTCATGCTCCTAATAATGCTTATCATAAAAACTGGTAGATAGTAAATCTCAATAAAATTTATTAGATATTTATTAGATAAATGTAATAAAATTTATTAGAAAATGACTAACGAGCCAATGAGTAAAAGAATGAATGCACAGAAATGATATTGAAAGGAGCTGTTTTAACCAGCTATTTCATTGCTGTCACCAAAGGACCTGACAAGAACAATTTAGAGGAGGAAAAGTTTATTTGGCTTTTGATTTCTGAGGTCTCAGTCTGTAGATGGCCTGCTCCATTGCTCTAGTCCAAGTGAGGCAGAACACCATAGTAGAAGGGCGTGGCAGAGGAAAGCAGCTGGGAACATGGCACTAAGAAACAGAGAGAGCTTCACTCAACAAGGACAGAATATATGCCACCAAAGACACATCCCCCCACCCAATGACCACCTCCTTCAGTCAGTCATACCCCGCCTGCCTGCAGTTACCACCCAGTTAATCCTGATCAAGGTCTCAAAGCACTAATTAGGTTAAGACTATCATAACCCAATCATTTCACCTCCAAACTTTCTTCCATTGTCTCACACATGAGCTTTTGGGGGACACCTAATATCTAAACCATACAGGAGTTATAGTGATTATGTAGCTCCAAAAATGGTACATTGATGACTTTAGATGTGAAGAAAGGTCTGAGATCTGGTTTGTGGCAGAACCAGAACTGCATCACACATTGCTCATCATACTGTCCACAATTCCACATTTACATTCTAAAATACGTCCACCTAACAGGAGATGCAGAGAAAGAATTAGTGACTAGAAACATAACGCATCAATAGATGAAGCCAAGACAAAAGGGGAAAGGCACAGAGAAGCACAGACTTTTAACCACCTAAGTAAAAAATATCAAACTGGACTTTGTGACCTGGTACCCCCACCTTGTGGCACACTTTGCTCAGCACACAAAGACTTTGAAAGCTCTTCTGCATTTTTACAACTCTAAACAGCACTGTGCAACAGTTGGGACACACTCCCATGAGTCCATCAGAAGGAAGCCAGGTAAATGGACTGTGGTGCAGGCACACAACAGAACACAATACAACAATTACATGCACGAAGATTTATATGGACGTGGCCAACTTGTTAAAACACAGAAGACATTAAAAAGTGCACAAAGGTAAAAAAAAAAGGATATACTACCAAGGGGGCAAAAAGTGATATATAATGTACAAATATTTGCCTATACGATGCTTTAGAGACTAGAGTATCTCTGAATATGTACACACACATATGCAAAAATCAGTGGTTGAGGGGATATAGCTCAGTTGGTAGAGTGCTCACCTTGCGAGCACAAGGCCCTGGGTTCAATCCCCAGCACCGCAACAAAACGAAAAACAAAAGAAAAACAACCAGTGGTTGACTTTAGAGGAAACTAAAGGACAGCATGCATTCTGTTAGTTGTATTACCTTGGCAATGTTTTAAATTCTCACTAGATACAGATAATAATTACCAGAAAGAAAACTGGGAGCAATGGACTAATCTGACCCATGATCTAGTAGAATATTCTTACTACTTTTAATTTTTTTAGTTTGTTCTAATTAGTTGTACATGACAATAGAATGCATTTATGCATTTTGATAAATCATACATAAATGGAGTACAATTTCTCATTTTTCTGATTATACATATTGTAGAATCACATTGGTCATGCAGTCATATATGTGCATGAGGTAATAATGTCTGTTTCACTCTACTATCCTTCCTGCCCCCATACCCGTTACCGTCCCTTCACTCCACTCTTAGTAACTGTATTCTTCCCTAGTGCCACCGGCTCCTCCCCCACCTCCTTATTGTGAATTAACATCCGCATAGCAGAGAAAACATTTGGCCTTGGGTTTTTTGGGTTTAGCATGCCATTATTGACACTTTTTTTTTTTTTAATTTTATCAGGACTTTCAAATATCAATAGTCGTAAATCAACAAAACAAAGATTATATTGAAGGTTGCAGATTGCATAAAGCTATGCATTTTCATCCAGAGCACATTGCTTGATATCACGTTGACAATATATCACCAAATCAGATGCCCATCAATGAATTACATAGGGAGTTATTTCTCCCTTCTCCCTTCTACACAAACTTCTCTTCCATATCTACCCACTATTTCTCAGAGACTCCAAGTCAAAAAATTATGCTTTATAACTTGTTTTCTGTTTTGAAAATATACAGTGTCACAGTCTTGATTAAGCTCTGATTAGGGAATCCAGAAACACTATCCATATGATATGAACATTTGAATCAACCCATGAGACTAATTATGCTAGGCACTTCATCTACAAGATGGCAGGTATAATAACTCTTGAAAAAAGAGATTTCTGAAACGGAGCAGCTGGAACAGTAAAAGAAAAAACACAATGTGAAAACACATTCATACTTTTGGACAGGAAAATAGGTTCAGTGATATAAGAGCACATTGTGAGGATTCTAAGCAGAAATGCTTCACAAGGTCTCCAGCTGCTTTAAATGTTTCTCGTAATAACGTGACATTGTAAAAAGCATTTATCAGATCTGTTGATTATATTATACATCTCCTTTAAAAGGCCAAAAAGATTTTCCTATCTCCATGACATGACCTGATTGGGTAACACGTAGACTATACCTTTTCATGGAGGAACAGCAAGTCACTCTGCAGAAGAATGTGTGTGGCAGGAATTATTATTATAACCATTTTTGGAAAATCCAATTAGGCACACCAAAGTGTTTCCAGAACCAAGATATTCTGCATTCCTGCTATCATTGTGCTGGCATGGAAAGACCACGTGTTTAGGAACTGGAAAATCAAGTCCAATTCCTCTTATTATCTTTATAACTTGTCTTAAGCAAGTCACTTAATCAAAATATTTTTTCTGGACTAAAATACAGAAAATACTGAATCCTTTTAACAATAAAAATAGTTCATCTAAATATACCTCAAAGTTCAGTCCTTGATTGGTCTCACTTCTTGCTATCCCTTTCAGTGTTATTTCACCTATACTATTGGCTTAGTACTATCACTTCCCAGCTAGTGAGTAATCCTATAATCTACAAGTACAGCAGTGTAGCTTCAGACCAGAATCCCAATATTAATGTCCTCCCAGAAAAAAATTATAACTGATATTATTGAGAATGTTAGGAAAATACGTGTAAATTTCATATTAGGTAATAAAATAATAATTTAAATTTTCCCGAGAATCATAAATTTTATTTTGGATATGTAGGAGATATATGCCAAAGTATTTGGGTTGGAATGTGTGGGTGGGGTGAGCAGGGGAGAGAGAGAGAGAGAGAGAGAGAGAGAGAGAATACATGCTGAGGGCAGAGTATATGAGCATGTGGCAAAATGGCAACTGGTGAGCCTAGTGAAGAGTGTCATGTTGAGTATTTATTATTCATGCAACTTTTCTGTAAATTTTAAATGTTTAAAATAAAAAATTATATGAAAATAATAAAATTATTTCTTCCCTTTCTCCTCTAAGCACAGACGGTTCAAAATGGACTTTAATTTCTCTAGGTATGGTCACCAACACCACCCTCCTCCCTGTCCTCACACTCAGCCAGTCCCCACATCCTGACAGGAGCTGGAGCCCCACCTTCACTGCCTAGCACTAGGATGGGAGGCCACTCACTTGGATCAGTGAAGGTAACAAATTGCATTTCCCATTCCTCTTCCTAATACTAGATTACCTTTCTAACATGCCAATCAATTCATGTCCCTCACTTCCTAAGAAAAGACTTGGACACTCTAGAGATGCCTGAAAGAGCAAAGCCTATGCTCATGTAGACAGTTCTGTATCCTTCTACCTCAGTATATGAACTGCAAGACACATACCCACGTATTTTCAAAAACATCTTCAGCTTGTTTCTGTAACAATTAGCTTAACACTGTTATTCTGAATCAAGAACAGTCGTATTTATAAGTTTCTTTTCACTTATTACTGAATATTTAAGAAAAATCAAAATCTAAACTGGGCAAATCTGCTCAGGTACCTGGCTGCCTCAGAAATGAAGACACTATGAACAGCTTGTGATCTGAATGGGAGGAGTCTGTGTAAAGATATGGGTTTCTAATATGCAATATGAGATTAGAAAATGTTGTCTGGTAGCATCATTAATCAAAGCTGAAAAATTACCCAACAGAGCCCAGCAGTCAGACACCAATCATTTATTTCCTTTCCATTTCTTGTAAAAGCTTGCCAGTGTGAATTTGATTAACACCTTTCTCTAATCTGTCTGTTCAGCCCTACCACCTGTTTTATAAATTATTATTATCAGTCAGGGATTGGGGTTGGTTTATTTGTCTTCAGGAAAGGCAGATCCAGGGAGAAGAATTTTCTGGTCTAATCACATGTTTTTTAAATACGTACACCCACACATTCTTGTGGACTTGGCAAGTCTTTTGCCTACACATTGTGATGCTCCGATATGCAGTAAAATTATTCTCACTGTGAAATAAATTTAGATTGAACCATTTATCACAGAACATCAAGTGCTGTCTTAAAAGATAAAATGAATTGTGGCTCAATTGCCTAGATAATTCCCTAAAAATGGAGAGTCCTTGTCAGTATCTAGCTTGAGGATTACTCATGCTCACATGCAATCTGCCTTACCAGACTGTAAGCCCCTCAAAGTTGGGATTCCTACCACAACCAACACACACACACCACAACCCCAACACACACACCCTCACACACACATGCAGAACACCTACACAGTCATGGACATAGTAAACGTTAAATGTCTATCTACTTGGTCTTTTCTTTTATATGGGCTAAATACTTTATCAATTTCAACCCCCAAGTTAATCTTCTCTTTCTGGTCATAGTATATTAGATTTCCAAAATTACGGAGTTCACACACAGCTTCTGAGGTCATTGGATGCCACTGTTTATTTCCCAGATGAGAATCCTGAGGTTATAATAGATTAAGAGAGTTTTCTAAAGTCATGCAGCTAAGTGACAAGTCTAGAACTAACCTTAGTCCTGAGTTCTGGTGCTCTCCTCCCTGAATTACCCTAAATCCCATCACAATAATCTAATTGCATGGTTAAATGCAACCCTCTGAACCTTGCTATATCTACTTTCTTTCACATAGAAAATGTCCTTTTTGCTTTCAAATGAAAAAAGCCTGAATATTTTTCTAAGACTTGGATGGAATAATCTGAATATCCACAAAGATCAATGATTGAAAGACACAATAGACCTTTGGCATTATTAGAGTAAATAATGAAGAAAGAAAAAGTACTTGAGAATTTTTCCTAAGTTGATCCACACAAGGTTTTATTAGGCAAATTTACTATCTTACATAGAGCAGAGTACAAGGACGGAAGATTAAATTTAAAAAATAATATATTGGCTTCATCTAGTTGATCAGAAAACTTGATTAATAATCAGATTTGGGATTGTAAGAGTCTAAAGGGAAATCTAGTTGCTCACTCCCTGCAATGCATCTAAAGACATTCATCATAGCCTGTGAAACGAAGAGTGGTTTTTGGAATACCACACCTTAAGTGCATAATAGCAACTAATTGAATATTTAAAATGTCAATGTGTAATTTTAAATGAGTTAAATTAAGAAGAAAAAACATTTTCAATTATAATTGTATGAATTGTAGGAATTAAAGAGTGAGCCTCCAGAGTTATAAGGGTATTACAGTTAAAGCAGACAAGCTTCAGATCATCTATGGTGTGACCTCTGTGTGGCTAAGCAACCATTTCTTCAAGGAGGAATTGAGATGGCTAGATTTACAGGCTAAGAAGCTGACAGGGAAACCGTGCAACTTGAAGGAAAGATAATGGAAACTTTAGAGGAGCCAAGGGAAGAATTTTCACCCACAAATACTTCTCCTTTTGTAAATCTCAAAGAACCTGAAGAGGAACATCTTTGTGGAGTGCAAGAAAGGATGGTGATTGCAGCAGCCAGCTACCACTAATTCACTAAAGGTGTCAAAAATCTACCGCACTACACTCATGTATTGACTAGGAATCAATATGTTTGATTTCATCGGTTCTCTGATCCAGATAATTCGAGGCAATCAAAATGACAAATGAAGACAGCTGTGTAAATGTGATTATCCTTATCTAAACAAGCTATGTTGGAGAGCAAAAATAGCAGCAGCTATAAAAATGAAAATAGTGATTGCTAATATTTATTGAGATTGTTTCAATTGCTCTCTGTGGATTATTGTATCTAATCCTTACAATAGCCCTTCTTCAATATACACTGTTATTATCTGTCAAAACCCATGCCACTACATTCTGTCTGAATAAAGCACTTTGTTGGCAATCTCTTCCAAGGCACTTGGCATATTCTGCCTTGATTTCTGAGTTACGTGCTGGCTTATCCTGATTTTACATACCTTGAGCACAGGAACAAAATAACGCTTCTTGGTACATAGATAAGAATCAATAAATAATTGGTGAACTTGACTGAATTAATTTGAATTGAAATGTAAATTGTCAATGTGTAAAGAAAAACCTGGTTACCCAAGAATTAATTAGCAAGATGCTGCTCAAAGGTTTTCTCAATCACCATGACATACATATGGCTTTAAATTTAAGCTGATTAGTTCCTTCTACATTCTACTCTACTATAGTTTGAAAGTTTGAAAGTTATCACCTACATTTTTCTTGTTTAAGAGTAGATGTCTAAGAATATGAGGCTATGAGGGTATGAAATTGAATGCAGATCCCAATGCATATGACTTTCAAGTAGCTAGATATGAATATTCCTGGTTACAATTGCCGTAATTAATACCAGGTCGTGGGAGAAGTTTATTATACTGAAACCATAAAAATGTTACTCTAACAAGCATGTTTGATGCTCTCTCCCTCATTAATACTTTCATTTCATAGGTATTGTCCTGGATCATAGCATTTAATGGCTTTGTGTCATATAAAATATAGTCTGCATTGAACTGCACTGGAAACCTGGAGAGTTAATTTGTTGGGAAAGAAACAGACTTAAGAAATGAAAGTAACTCTCTCAGGAACTTGATTGAAGTATGATGCTTAGCAATACAAAATATGTTAGAGTCACAAAATCATTGCAGTCATTTTCTGTCACATTCCACAACTATCTTTTGAAAGTTTATTTACCATTTGCTCCCTTTTTGTCTTTTTTTCGTTTTTTAGCTGTAGGGAATGGCACGGGCAGTTTTGACATGGCTATTCCATAGTCAATAATTGTATCAATGTTGGAACCAGTGTTGGAATTATAAACTTTTCTTTTTTTCATATATAACTACAGGTTATAGTTATAGAACAATTTAGAGTAAAATAAGACAACCTCTTGTAGCTATTTACATAATTTCTGTTCCCATTTTTCGCCATGTACTATTTCTAATTTGTAAGAAAAACAAATTGTCCAGCAAATTATTATTTAAACTTTGGGATTTGTGTCCCAAATTTTCAGTAGCTTTCAAATGTTACATGCATTCTTGATAAGAGGTAAATTTTACACTGTAGTCCAGGCACAGATAAACATATATCTGTATAACTAGAAAGAAAGATTTATAAAATAGAATTTCCCCTTACTATGTGTGATAAATTTTAATATTTTCTATTAAAAGATATTCTACTTACTGTTTCTAAAATGCTTATCTTAACACTAAATTGATTTTATAACCATTAATGGGTTACATCTTTCAAGGTTCTTTAACACCATAAACATGAGAACAATGAGAGTATCAACTAGAACTGAGCTATCCTTAGATACACACTTTCTCTCAGAAATTCCTTGCACGTTTCCAAAAATTTCCACTTCATATCAGTGAGACCATAAGATTTGTAGTGGAGATGAATACCAGTAAAGGTGATATGACCACTTCACATTTTGGATGTGTGGTGTATTAGTTTTGATTCAGAGCTGTAAAGCCAGGCAACTTCATTATAGACACAAATATTGAGATTTTTTTCCCACAAAAATGAGTTTTTGAAATAAACAGTAAAGAGACTAGATAAGAAGGGAGATTATGAGACACAGCTGAGCAAAGGTAAAATTAATATCTAATCTCTCCTTCCCCAGTCCCAGCAAGTGGAATCAACCAATCAACTCGTTCATTTAATTCATTTCTTGGTCATTTCTTATGGAGAAAAATGAAATTCTTCCTCAGACAAGATCTGCTTGCATTTTCAAAGTGAAAATTAACAAAAATCACTGAAAGAAGTTATAAGAAGGAATACTTCTTTATATTTTTTTAATACTTGGACCTGCAAATTCAGGGGACAGTAAATAATTTAAACTATTTAGCTTATTGTAAAGCTCGTGAAAGGGCCACGGGTAAAGCTCGCAAAGGCAGCGGGTGGCCAAAAGGAGTAAGCTCGCCAGGCGGGTTCACCAGAGTCAGACATAATTTGTGGCTTGAGATTTATTGGAGTCTGTGTCCTGAGCGAAATCTCCAGCCCCCGCAGGGTGAAAGTCGGAGTGGGAGAGCCAGAAGAAATGGCAAATGGCTTCCGCCGCTCAGGGATTTTATACAGAGGAAAGGGATCAGGGGTCCTGCCCAGGAAAAGGTGGACCCAAGGTGGACATCAGGGTCAGCAGGTCTGCCTCATTTGTCACTTCTAGCACAGTGTGTTGCTAGGTGACAGTGCTCCCTCCCCCTGTAGCCGCCCAATTCGACCTAACACTTATAACACTGTGTAAGAAAAATTTATTATAACAATTGTTGAATGAAATTCATCAATTTATGCATGTCCAACTTCTAAAATAAATACATGGTAAACATTTTATTAGTGAATAAGTGAAAATTTTTCAAAGTTGAAGGTTTGCAAATGATTTTTGATGTTGTCTAGTCTTCCTATAAAATAAAGTCATATTTAAAAGTAAGCCTAGTTTCTCTAAAGATCTTGTATTGGTTCATTCAAATTTATATCTACAATTATTAAAATATTCAAACAATTTCCTCAGTCCAATGTATTCTTGCTTTTACCTCATTCAACTTCCAATCTCCAGATGAAATAATATTCTAGAAAACCAACCTTTAGTCCATCATTCTTCTGTTTCATATTTTCAGTGCCTCCTGGGAAATTTTAAGATCTAATGGTTGGCAGTCAAGACTTCTCTAACCTGGATCTATCAAGTCTATCCCACCTAATTTCTCAGTTCCCCACTCTACTCTCAACACTGTGGACAAATCTTTCCCTTTGAACACAGATGTATCTGCCTTTCTGCCTTTGTTAATGTTCATTCCTCTTTCAAGCAAAGGTTTCCGTTGCCTCAACAGTTGTCCAAATCCAATCCTTCAGTTAAGGAGCTGTTCAAGTCTTCCAAATCTCTCCTCCAGCTTTTCTAACCTAGGAGTAAAAATGGAGTTCATATTTGCGTTAGCTCTTACTTCTGCATACCATTTTATATCTTAGTGACTTAGGCATTTAAACCACAACCATTAGTATTTTTCTTTGTTTCCGCAAAGATTCATGTGAACAGATCTGGCTAAGTCACTCCACAGATTTTAGTCAGATGGGGACAGGATATGATCATTTGAAGGCCAGAGGGTGGGGATCTGTTTCCACAGTAGCTCACCTGAGAGTTTGGCAGCTGCTGGCTTTTGGTGGGGAACCACATTCATGCTCCCCATAGGCCTCTCTGTAAGGCTGCTTGAATGTCTTTAAGAGGCTGTTTTCCCCCAGACAAAACAATCAAAGAACACAGGGTACCTTTGACATCCTAGTCTCAGAAGTCACACACCATCACTTTCATCGTATTCTATTGGTCACATATTTCAACACTGGTTGAATAGGATGGGTTTTACACAATTGCATGAGCATCAGGAGCCAAGGAGTATTAGAATGCATCTTGAAGGCTGAATACCACAGCATTAATTATAATAGGCAGTCTCCTTAGTGGTCTTCCCCTACTCACTCTTTAGGAAAACTAGGGTTGCTACAAGTCTCACCTAATTATTTCTGGAACTATCTCCCAAGGATTCAAGAACAGAATTCTTTCAGATACCTTGCAATGATTTTCATTTCTCTCTCCCTCCCTTTTTTGTGCTGAAGTCTGCTATTCAGACTTCAGGTTTGTCAATTGTATGAAGACCCCTTTGATATGCATCAGGCACAGATTCTGAATATAATGACAGAATACAGACTACACACTTGTCCTGTGGGACAAAGCCCTCTCTGCATGCCAAACATGATTTGTTGTCCAAAGCCACTGACACTATGGAGGCCACCTGCATGCTGGACAGCATCAGAAGGCAGCCATACTGAGCCCTGCCCGCTGCATAGAACAATCAGCTGTGGATCACACTCCATTGCATGGGTATGAAGCTCCCGGAGTTTTCAGAACTTTTGATGAAAGAATACTTTCATTCAAAGACTAATACATTTTTCCTGCATTCAACCTGAGTCCTTCAAGGACCAAAGGATGACCTGAGTGATAGACACCATTCTATATTAAAAATAGTTCTTTCTCTCCAGTACCTATGGTATTTGGGAGAAGAGTTAGGTGTCAAATTTCCTTATCCCTTGTAGCAATTATTTCCTTGCAGGATTGCTTTCTTATAAAAACCTGCCTTCAGTGACCTCTACAACAAGAGTGCTAAAGTGCATTAAATTTGGGCTCAAGGGGGACTCCTGCCACACTCCTCTTAATATTATCCTTTAAAGGTCTCTACCCAAGAAATGAACAACCTTTTTATTGGAAAAAACTGAATCTTTTGCTCGGTTTGAATATGAAGGATGCAGAGACCCATATAGTAAAAAGTCAGACATCATCTGTGTGAGGACTTTATCAGCGTTCTAATGATGGAAATAGTATAATCAACCTTGATTTATGTTCTCCCATGAAAAGTTAATTCCTTTTAGATGAACCTCATCCATTCTATCTACCATTTAGGGAGGTAAAGAGACTACTGATATAGTTCCCAATTCAGACTAAGATTAAAAACCCAATTTGTTCACACAGCAGCTAAACAAATCTGGCCAAGTTACTAAGTCTCATTTTCCTCATCTGGTATCATACAGTTATCATTAGAACTACCAAAGACTATTTACATCTGAGCTTGATAACCAGTGCTTAGGAATATTAGCTATTATCATTATAATCATAATCATTATTGATACTGAACCTTAACAAAGTTCTCATCATTCTAGAAAAAAATCCCTTTCATAGCCAGGGGATTAATAATGGACTGAAGTCTATCCTGGAGCTGGTTTTTCAGCTCATGCCACCAGTTATTATCCATTTTGTCCCACAGAGTTAAATTTCACTTTTGGATCCTTAAGGTATAAGTAATTGGGAAAGTAAATTCCAGCTCCCTACTCACACCCTGTACCATCTTCCTTATGGGATCTGGAATAGTAACAGTGGAGTTCTGTCTATATATTTCTATAGAGCCAAAGGGTTCCTAGCTACATTCTTTGTTCTATGCTTTCCTTTCTGATGATTGTCTTCATGCAACTACTTTTCCTCCAAATTCTTCAATCTAAAAGATACTGGAATTATGCTTTGTGAAGTGTGATCCCAGCATGACTTTAAGAAGGGAAGTATTTTAATTAAAATTTAAATAAAAGGCTTTTTCTCAGCAAAGGAAGCAATCGATATTGTAAAGAGAGAGCCTATAGAGTGGGAGAAAATCTTTTCCACACACACTTCAGACAGAGCTCTAATCTCCAAAATTTATAAAGAACTCAAAAAATTTTACACCAAAATACAACGAACCCAATCAATAAATGGGCTAAGGAAATGGGCAGACACTTCACAGAAGAAGATATACAGGGGATCAACAAATATATGAAAAAGTTCTCATCATCTCTAGTAATTAGAAAAATGCAAATCAAAACCATCCTAAGATTTCATCTAATTCCAATTAGAATGGCTATTATCAAGAACACAAGCAGGACAGACATCAGGCTCAGCCCAGCGCAAATGCCTGAGACTTCCACACCTGGGAGGCCAGCCTAGAGCACCTGCATGAGGTACTGGAAACCTGCAGCGACACCATAAATCTATAGGGAGGAAATTGCAATACCTCAGATTCTCATTGATAGAGGAGAAGATACATGAACAACATGAAAAAACAAGGGAAGGAAGTGTCCCAAACAAACCTAGATACTCCATCAACAGAATCCAATGACAGCAGGGAAAAAGAAATGTCAGAAAGGGAGTTCAGAATGAACATAATTAAAATGATCAAAGAAGCAAACAATGAGATGAGAGAGCAAATGCAGGCAATGAATTATTGTACCAATCAAGAGTTAAAAGAACAAATGCAGGAGGCAAAAGATCATGTCAATAAAGCGATAGATATTCTGAAAAAAAAAACAAACAGAAATCCTTGAAATGAAGGAAACAATAAACCAAATTAAAAACTTAATAGAAAGCATAACCAACAGGCTAGATAACCTGGAAGACAGTACTTCACACATTGAAGACAAAATATTTAATCTTGAAAACAAAGTTGACCAAACAGAGAAGATTGTAAGAATTCATGAACAGAACCTACAAGAATGATGGGATATCATGAAAAGACCAAATTAAAGAATTATTGGGATTGAGGAAGGCACAGAGATACAAATTAAAGGAATGATTAATCTATTCAATGAAATAATACAAGAAAATTTCCCAAACATGAAAAATGGAATGGAAAATCAAATACCAGAGGTATTACAGGACACCAAATGTAAAAAATTACAACAGATCCACACCAAGGCACATTACAATGAAAGTACCTAAAATACAAAATAAAGATAGAATTTTAAAGGCTGTGAGAGAAAAAAATCAGGTTACATTCAGGAAAAAAAACCAATATGGTTATCAGCAGATTTCTCAACACAGACCCTAAAAACCAGAAGGGCCTGGAACAACATATTTCAAGCTCTGAAAGAAAATGGATGCCAACCAAGAATCTTATACCCAGCAAAAACTCACCTTCCAATTTGAAGATGAAATAAAATCCTTCCGTGATAAACAAAAGCTAAAAGAACTTACAAATAGAAAGCCAGCACTAGAGAACATTCTCAGCAAAATATTCCCTGAGGAAGAAATGAAAAACAACAATGTAAGTCAGCATAGGTAGGAACTACCCTAAAGGAATATCCAAATAAAGGAGAAACCAAGTCAAGTTAAAAATCAAAAATAAGCCAAAATGACCGGGAATACAAATCATATCTCAATAATAACCCTAAATGTTAACAATCTAAACTCATCAATCAAATGACATAGACTGGAAGATTGGATTAAAAAGAAAGACCCAACAATATGCTACCTCCAAGAGACTCATCTCATAGAAAATGATACCCACATACTAAAGGTGAAAGGATGGGAAAAAACATATCACGCACATGGACCCAGTAAAAAAGCAGGGGTTTCCATCCTCATGTCAGATAAAGTGGACTTCAAGCCAAACTTAGTTAGAAGGGATAAAGAAGGACATTTCATACTGCTTAAGGGAAGCATAAATCAGCAAGACATAACAATCATAAATATTTATTCCCTAAACAATGGTACATCCATGTATGTCAAACAAATCCTTCTTAATTCCAGAAACCAAATAGACCACCATACAACAATACTAGATGACTTTAACACACCTATCTCACCATTGGAAAGATCTTCCAAACAAAAACTGAACAAAGAAACCATAGAACTCAATAATATAATCACTAATTTAGACTTAACAGACATATATAAAATATCCCATCCGTCAATAAGCAAATATGCTTTCTTCTCAGTAGCTCACGGATCCTTCTCTAAAATGTACCATATGTTATGCCACAAAGCTACTCTTAGCAAATACAAAAACATAGAGATACTACCGTGTATTCTATCAGATCATAATGGAATGAAATTAGAAATCAATGATAAAATAAAAAACAGAAAGTACTCCAACACCTGGAGATTAAATAATATGCTATTGAATGATGCATGAATAACAGAAGACATTAGGGAGTAAATTAAAAAAGTCTTAGAGGTAAATGAGAACAAAGATACAACATATCAAAATCTCTGGGACACTATGAAAGCAGTACTAAGAGGAAAATTCATTGCATGAAGAGCATTCAAATAAATGACAAGCAATCAACAGATATATGAAAAAATGTTCAACATCCCTAGTAAAAGAGAAATGCAAATCAAAACTACCCTAAGATTTCATCTCACCCCAATTAGAATGTCTGTTTTCAAGAATACAAGCCACAACAGGTGTTGGCAAGGATGTGGGGAAATGGGTACACTCAAACATTGCTATTGGGGTGCAAATTAGTGCAGCCACTCTGGAAAGTAGTGTGGAGATTCCTTAGAAAACTTGGAATGGACCCACCATTTGACCCAGCTATCCCACTCCTTTGCCTATATCCAAAGGACTTAAAATCACAAGTATAGTGATGCACACATCCATGTTCATAGCTGCTGAATTCACAATGGCTAGATTGTGGAACTAACCTAGATGCCCTTCAATTGATGAATGGATAAAGAAACTGTGGTATATAAACACCATGGAATATTACTTAGCCATAAAGAAGAATGAAATTACAGGATTTGCAGGTAAATGGATGCAGTTGGAGAATATCATGTTAAGTGGGATAAGCAAATCTTAAAAAACCAAAGGCCGAAAGTTTTCTCTGGTAAGTGGATGATGAAACATGATGGGGGTGGGAGGTAATGCGGGGGGGAGGTAGTGGAGGGGCAAGAGAAGAATGGAGGAACTTCAGATTGTGTAGAGGGAAATGTGGCAGGAGGGGATGGGGGAAAGAAAGGCAGTGAACAGAGACAGACGTTATTACCCTATGTACATGTATGATTACATAAAGGGTGTGAATCTACATTGTGTACAACTATAGAAATGAAAAGTTGTACCCCATTTGTGTACAAAGAATCAAAACGCAGTCTGTAAAAATAAAAATTAGAAAAAGGGGAAAAATTTAGATTCCTGGTCCCCACCACAAACTTACTAAATTAGAATCTAAAGAGGTAGGATTCAAAAATATCTTTTTTGTTTTTTTCTGACAACATACTCCTTAGTGATTGAGATGCAGAGAACTTGGGTCAAACTTTGACCTGTGTAGAGTTTGATTTTTTTTTCATGGTGCTGGGGATCTAACCCAGGGCCTCACACATGCTGGGCAAGGGCTTTAACTTGCTATGAGCTATAGCCCCAGCCCTATAGGATTTCAGAACCATGGATCAAATTATTATTAATTGTCTTATCATTAAAGGACCAGAAACACTAGGCTTGACATGATTCACCAAATAAAACTGGACTTTTAAATACTGAGATTTGACTTTTCCTGTGATCATGTGCTGTTAAGACAAAAGGTACTACTGAAACAGCTATGGAATGGCTAATGAGGCAGGCCACTTCACAGTTTCATATATTTATTGCACAGCACTAAGAAAGAGCTAATGATCAGTTATTTGTCTGGGTCTCCTATTCTTCCTCCTTCTCCTCTATTAGTTTTATTAATTATGGGAATCTAGGGTATTGTACTTTCCCTCCTATAATCCAGGTGACCATTAAAACATTCACCATGGCAATCCTTTGTATAGAGAAAGTCTCATCTTACCTTCTGTTTCTATTACTGTCTGCAGAAGGCTTTATCCCTACTCCCTATAAGCAGAACTTTCCTGAATTCTGAAATAGCTTAGGTAATTCAATCCTTACGGCCATGTAGCTTTCCATAGTTTGAAACACCTATATACACATCACCGAGCAGTCTGCCACAATTTTAAGACATCTCTGCTCTGATACAGCAGATGTGATCTTCTGTGGGTCCTGTAGCCTTCAGTCGGCACACTTATCTACTGCCCAGTCCTACTTCCTCTTACATAATGTCTTGGTGGAAAGTTCCAGCTACAGTCAAAGGTTCTTCATCTGAGACTGATAGGGACCTCTCTGACTCTGGTGAAGATCATCACTTGTCCCTCAGTCTAAACAGCATTTTTTACTATAGGCAACAACATTTTAACCCAGTTTTTGAGTGCCTTGCCCAGATATGGAGCTATGTGAATGATCTCTGATAATACACAGTAATTTGTCCATGTCCCTGCCCTATACACAAGGCAGTTAGTTCTAGTTTGGGGATAATAATCAGTCCATGTTAAAATAGATGCTATATCAGGAATATTAATTACCCAGAGAATCCATAAGAATATGGTTGCTGTTTCATAGGTCACACCAGTCTGAGGACTTAAAAAGTAGAGTCATAATGGTAGTGTATTATTTCTCCACTTTTCTCTCATGACTGTGGAGACTGCATCCTCCCTTCTCCTGGGGGGGGTGCTCTTAAACAGAGACATATGAACTCTCAGGCTGCCCCTTCTGACCCTTCCTTTGCTCCTTTGACTCTGATATACTACAGTTACCCAGATGGCTTCTGTCTGTGAAATCCCACCTGGGCCTCTCTGTATTGGTATAGAAAGTAGTACCATTGCACACTCTTGCCCATGAGGGTACATAATACTTCAGGTTCCCCAATCATGCAGGGAAGCCCCTCTTCCCTGTGAGAGAGTCATATCCTGGCAACAGAAAGCAGTACTGCTTTGTGATCAGTACGCCATCTTCCAAAAATTTTGGTGAAACTTTCTAGAAGCAATTTTTTTGTTGCTGTTGTTTCCTTCAAAGCAAATTTCTCCATAGTCCTGTTTTCCCAGACCATATATAGCCCATCTAAATGCTAAGCTGGGTTCACTCCTTTTCTGCTCTTAGGGTCTAGATAATGGATTAAACCTCCTTAGAAGCAGTCTGTTTCCAGGAGGCTGTGATGTGTCCCATGCAAATGTGCACAGCACATCAATTTTATCAGTGTCACGGGAGACTCAGGCTTGGGCAGTTCTTAGGAGAGACAGAGATAAGCCTTATTCGCAAATCTTCCTTTTCTCATCTCTACTTTTACCTACTCCTGTGAAGTTCTGAAATGTCAACACTTTGTTGAAAGTACAGCCATGAGTTGTTTACTAAATTTTAAGAGAATGTAAGATGTTCCAGGCTGATGTATATGTTATCTATGGCTGAATCACAAATTACTCTAAAACTTAGTAACTAGAAAAAAAAATTGTCATCTTACAGACACTCTGGGAGTCAAATCTGGGAGTAGCCTAGCTAGGTCTATTTTAGACTAAAGTCAAGGTGGTGGCCAGGGGTAGGGGTACAGTTACATCCAAGTTCAGCTGGCATAAGATCTAACTCCAAGTTCACTCACATGGCTATTTATAAGCCTCTGATCCTTGTTAACTCTTGACTGAAGACATCAGTTCATCAACAAATGGGTCTCTCCAAAGAGTTGCCAACAATGTGGCAGTTGGCCTCCATCAGAGTGAGGAATGGAAGGAACCAAGATAGAAACAGAGGTGGAAAGATTCTCAAAATTCCTATGTGCAGTTACATGGATTTTGTGCATGTGCCTTCTCCATGTTTATTAGGAAATCCTAATGAGTACTGGGCTGAAGTAGTACTCTTTAGAAATGGTACATGACACTATGTGAATATTAAATTATTTATTGTCATAACACTGAACAGCAAAATACCAAATATATCCAAAGTAATTGGCAGTTTAAAATCATGTTTGCAAAACAGCCTGTGATTAAACTGTAAACTGCTTGTTAGCTTGGCAGTTGCAAAATAGGACAATTTTATACTGAAATGGTTTTATAAAAGATCTCTGCCAAAAATAAGGACTTTCCTGAAAACAATTTATAAAAGTCTTTCCATAAAGATATATTATAAGCAAGGACCAAGTCATGTTTCAACATTTATGCTTTATTGCAATATGGTGAATAATGTCCATTCCCACCAAAGACATCCCAGTCCCTGGAACCTGAGAATGAGTGTAACTTACTCAGAAAAAGAACTTGGTAGATGTGATCAAATTAAGAATGTTGAAATGGGAAGATAATTCTTCATTATCTAAATTGGTCTAAAGTAATCCCAAGAGTCTTTACAAGAGTCTGACACTGGAGGTGTCAGAGAGAGATAGAGTTAGAGGAGGATGGAAAGAAAGGACAGAGAGAAAGGGATTTGAAGACAGTGTCCCACCAGCTTTGAAGACAGAGGAAAGGGGCCATAAATCAGGGAAAAGAAAAGTAAAGTAAATGGATTCTCCACCTAAACCTCTAGAAGGAATCAACTCTGCTGATACCTTAACATTAGTCCATTGAATCATATTTTAAATTTCTGACCTGTGAAAGCATAAGAGAACATATTTGTATTGTTTTGAGCCCCCAGGTAATTCATAGCAATTCATTATACCAGTTATAGGAAACTAAAATTAAAAAAAAATAGTATGGCTCTTTCAGCATTTTGAGAAGTATTTCATGATGGATCTCCTGTCCTGAAATGTTTTCAACAAACAGGTAACCAGCACAGCTCTCTGAATACAGGAAAAGACAGGACTTGTACCTAACAAAAGACCTGGCTAAAAGGTGAATCTTCCTAGAAGACCTGTCCCTCCTCCAGGTGTAGGCACAGCTGGGAGGACACAGCTCTGGAACAGATCCTGCCAAGGGACATGAAGAGGGTCGTCCTTGCAGCTAACATTCCCTGGTATCCCCAGTGGGGAGAGCCTGGGATGCAAAATCACTCCTGTATCCATAGAAACCCATGGATTTAGATAGAGCATAAAGAAGCTCTACGCCTGGAGAGAATTAGGATTCCCCACCCATTTCTACAAATAAGTATAAATTAAGGAATATAAAACATATCTTCATCTCCAATCCCAAGGTTACACACTCCAAGCCTTCCTTGAACTCTTCATTACATGCTAAATTGACCATGAAATGCAATTTTAAACAAAGTTCTTAGAATTCATGGTAAAGAGAAGTACTTGTAAAGCAAAAATACTTACTCCCCAAAATATGTATGCTTCCCAAAGAAGCACTCCATATGTTAAAGAATCAGAACTAATCTATGAAACAAATTATAAACATATTTCTAACCACAGTGGCCTCAATTATTTTATTTAAATGAAAACATTTTACTAGAGGTTTTGGAGATCCACTTACATATGAAAACTGAATGATGAACAGGTCTCTTTCCTTACATGAAAGCAGAGGTCTCCAAGGAGACTTCGTAGACATCCAGTAATTGCAACTACCTGACAGCACATTCAGGGAGACGGCTAACTGTTGCAGGGTGAGGTTGGCAGCAGAGGGGATTTTCAGCACATGACTCGGTTTCCGTGGCTTGTTTTGGAGGTCTCAATGGGGAAAGAGTTCAGAGATGAACATAGGAGGCATGCCCTGCCTCCAGCTGCCTACTCCTCCCCCAAGGTGTACCTGTCCTGTGGCAAGGCAGGCACTTCAGGTATGGGTACCCGGAATGAACACCACATGTAAACTGAAGAAAATCGCTTTGCTTTCATTCCTACCAAGAATCTGGCAGGGTCTTGTTCTGAATCCCACAGTACCCTATCCCTTAGTTTTCACAGGTAATTGGAAGCCCCAATGACGCCACAGAATATCTCTATGATAAACACAGGTTTTTACTGATAGCACCTACCTTCAGAAGGACCTGTTCCCATAGACATGTCCTCATGAAGCTGGACTCATGGCCATGAGGTCTACCAACACCTTGACACATTTTCCTTACTCCTCAACATTTCCTGACTACAGATCCAGGACACAATCACCTGAAGAACCCACAGCCACACTTCTTTGAGTGTTGCCATCAGCACCACGGGCAGATCCTGAGGAATGCCATCCCCAAGTCTCCTCTGTTTTGACCAGTTAAGCCCTGTGATGGTTTCATCTGCCAGAAGGGACACTCAGAAAGTCTGCCGAGTCTACAGAGCAATCACAGGATAGGCCTAATGGTGATACAAGCTCTTTGGGGCCAGAATTTAAGAATCTCTGAATACACATAGATCTATCCTCTGAAACAGTGGAAAGGGGTCTCCAGGCCCTTTATCTCTGCAGTTCTTCAAAAACCAGGCATCTTTGTGTAAGATGATTACAGCCCAATGAGATAATCATGTGAGAGAGTGCATGGCCCAGTGAAACGCACCCTTATAGATGTTTCTCACGTTTAAACACATTTCATATTGTTTCACACTACCCCTGGATAACTTTAATTGAGGGAATCCCATCCAATCTCCTGGTCCATAACCATATCTAAAACTTAAATGACATGATAATATGGTAGATGGCTTCATCTTCCCTCAAAACCCTTGTCCAGGGCCTTTACTCGTGTCACCAGGTGCTGGGACATGCATATTCTAGAAATAGAATTCCTGCCTTGCAAAATAATCTTGAAGATTCACATGCTTGTGAAAAAAAAAAAGGCAAGGAATCTGAATTTCAAAACCCTCCAAGTTCAACAGTATCCAGTGGTTCTTGGGTTTGCCCTAAGTAAGTACCTTAAATACTCAAATTCCCAAGTCACTCAAATTTTTATGAAAGGGTGGGGATTTATTTGATATTTACCCCCAAACAAAACATTCACCCAATTGGCATACCTGACTGCTTCACCCTGATTCTAGTCTACTAAAGACCAACCCCAGATATCAAAGATGGTCCTGATTATTCCTACATCAGAGGGGATGGTATCCTACCTTCGTTCTTGTAGAAGTACACATGGAACATGCATCTTCAGGTGCTTGATTTCAGTTACAGATACTTGCCTTTTGAGGAAGTGGGAGTCTTTCTGGTCATTACAACTCCCTTTGAAATATGAACATCAGGTGCTAGTCCATCAAGGCACTATTGTACCTCTGTAACCTTGAAAACACTGAGTCTGTGACTGTGTTATAACTATGACTCCAAGTTTAAGACATATTCTGAAAGATCTTGCTCAAATTATTTGGTTTTTGTATTCTCTTGTATGCTAACTTTCATAATCATAACTAGATGGAGTACATTAACCCACCATGTGACTGAAAGAGTACCCACTCAAATTAACCCCAAAGTGAAATATGTGGTAAGAAAAACTGTTATGGTCAGAATTGGCTGCATCATTTGTGGCACCAGTGTGAACTAATGATGTGGGGCCCCTGATTTAAAAACCACTAAGAACACCAAGATGGTGAGAGCAGAACATTGAACTCAAGGCCCATCTAAGCCTAGGGCCCTGTGCAACCATTATCAGCTGCACACACTCCAGGCCAGCTCTGATTGGGAGGAATCATTTTCCCAAATTGCCAAGAATCTATTACAACATGTCAGACTTTCCAGTCAGTAATACCATAAGATCCCTAGCCCACTCAACTAGAGAAGAGAGCCTGGACTGGAGTCTGTTATTCCTTCCCTACTATCTTCCCTACTATTCCTTCTATCTTTCTTCCTTGTTCTTTCCTTTTCTTTTCTTTCTCTTTGTATTTATTTCTTCTTTCTTCACTAGCACATTTATTTAGGACTGGAGTCTGTTATTCCGTAGAGCCTGACCCAGTGCTGCTGCTGCTACACCTGGGCTATTATATTAAAAAAAAAAAAAAAAAAAAAGATCCTGATCTGGGAAGAAGTTGCAGACACCTCCCTTCTTCTTCTCCCAACTTGCTTATGCTTGTCCTAGTCTTTGTAGTCTCTGCCCTCTGCCTTCCTGGCTCCATAACTCAGCTTTGATATCTGATTCTGGCACCTTGCCTTTGGCAACCAGATGCCCACTTCTGACTTCTCAGCCTACTTTCAACTTTGAATAGTTTCAGCTCTGCTGGCTTCTCAGGTTTTGATATCCCACATCTCAAATGAGATTCTTAGTGTTCCCTCCCCCAAGTTCCATTTTAACCTCACAGGCTAGACTTGCCCCTTTCCCTTATTAGCCAGGGAAGAAATATAATCAAAAGAGACCTTAGGTATGCTGTGAGCTTTCAAAATAGTCAATAAGAAACCATGACCATATTCTTTCTTTTCTTTCCTGTTTCTCTCCTTCTTGAAGTTCTCTTTCTTAAATTCTATAACACTGTATCTCCTTGTTTTCCCCACACCCCGCTGAAGGGCCTCCTTTTTCTTTTCTAATTAGTCCTCCTCCTACTTTACTCCTCTTAACAAACACAACTGCTATATCATTACCTTATTTTACCATACATATTGAGATAGCAGTGTGCGTTTCTAAGCGCTCTGCTCCTTTCTATGATCTTCCCCTCAAATGTCACAAACCTCCTGAATATTAATGATTCCTAATTTTTTTCTTTTTTTTGCAGTGCGGGGGATTGAACCCAGAGCCTTGTGCATTCAAGACAAACACTCTACCAACTGAGCTCTATCCCCAGCCTGACTTCTAAATTTTTATCTCCATCTCTGACTTCATCCTACAGTCCAGACTTGGATATTTCACTGCCTCCTTTATGAATTCATGCCTTTCTCCTTCTATCAAATGGGCACATACTGGTATTGAAAAGACTATTTTATCCTTAATCTCTCTTATCTCAGTAAGAAGCACCATCATCTTTCTCAAGATAAAAACGAGGCAGTCACCATTTATTCCACCATCTCCCTTACTCATTGAATCCAGTCCATCAGCAAGGCCTACCGGCTCTACTTCCAAATATGTCCTTTATGGACACGCTTTCCTCCAAAGCCTCTGCCATCTCACTTATCTGAGCCCACCAGTTATTTCTCTCTTTCTTATATTTTTCTCACCCAGAATCTACTCTTCAAACAGAAACAGAGTGGTCTTTCCAAAAGCATAAATCAGATACCATGATTGTTTTACCTCAGAACTTTCCAGTGGGCCTCCCATTGCCTTTAGAATAAAATCCAAATGCTTTGTAACTTTCATGCTTTTCTTTCCCAGTCTCACCACTCTCCCTTTCAATTCATTTGCGCCACAATATTGCACTTCTGTCTTTTCTCAATCACACCATAAGACTATGAACACGCTTTGTCCCTTACAGGAATATTTTCCCCAGAGCTTTTCATAGTGGAAATCTTCTCATTGTTACCTTGGAGAAGGATTTTGTGGACGATACTTCAAATGTTCCCTGTCCAAATCATCTGTTTGCCAGATCCTACACACCATTTGCTTTTTCTCTCTTCCTTTCCTCCTTTCTTCCCTGCTACTATCCTTCTTTCTTTCTTCCTTGTTCTTTTTTTTTCTTTTTGTATTTATTTCTTGTTTGTTTCTATACTAGTACAGAAGCCTTTTTTGCTTTATTCACTAACATGTTCTGAGCACATAGATGATTTGGTACATGGTGCATACTCCACAAATATTTGCTGAACAGAACATGTTCAAAAAGTCATGAAGGATAGTGTGAACCAATAAAATGGGAGTCAGCAATCCACAACACATGGGCCAAATCTGGCCACCATCTGTTTTCATAGGTAAAATTTTATCGAAGCACAACCATGTGCATTGTTTACAAATCATCTATGGTGGTTTTCACACTGCAGCAAAAGAGCTGAGTAGCTGCAACTAAGACCATAAAGCTCACAAATCTAAAGATATTTACTACTTGCTCCTTCCAGAAAAAGTTTACTGAATCTTGCAATAACATATATCAGGCCAAGTTGTCATTCAATTCAAAAGGAACAGGCAGACATTACCAGGAACTGTTTCTGAGAAGGCACATATTTCTCTATCACAGATGACTAGAAGCTGAATCTTCTAGGGTTCATCTCCCCACCCTCTGGAGTTTGTGTACTTTACCAAGTCTCAGGGCACTAGCCACCTCATCTTATCCCTTCTAGTCAGTATGATGTCATCAATATAATGAATCAGTGTGGCAGTCTGTGGGATGTCAGAGAATCCAGACCAGTTTGAAATGGCATAACCCTGGGGCAAATCTATTACTGAATTTTTTGTTCATTCCACATGAACTGGAACTGTTTTTATCCCCTTTTTTATAATTGAAATACAAAAAAAGTTATTTCCCAAGTTATAGCTGAATCCCATAAGATGAAGGCCTTATTAATCTGTTTTAGAATGATACCGCATTCAGTGCAGCACCTATAAATGGAGTGTTTCTTTGTTTTAACTTGTGGCAGTCTATAATAAGTCATACTAAGTAATACTGCTTACTTTGACTCTCAGGTCCCCAGAGAAACTAGATGAATCCTGGAAAATAAATGGTGTTATGGATAAGGACCACCATCTCTATGACCTTTAGGTTTGTAATTAAAGTACTAATTTCTACCACTGCCTATAAGATGTGGTAACTTTTTAAATGTTTTATATCTTGTTTAGAGATCAGTGAAAAACACTTTCCTAGGTTTCTGTTTGGCCTTGGCCTTCCTCACTGTAAAACTCTTACAGTACAAATCGAGGATGAGAGTTATTCCACAGTCCAGAATATCTTTCCCACTCTCAGAGACTGAGGAACGAATCACAAAGAGGTTCCACCGATGGACCCGGCTGCCATTAGCCAGGGCCCCATCCATTACTTACTTCCTGCTCTCACAGTAGGGCCATAATGAGAACTTCAAGTTTCCTAGTCTGGATAGCAACTCACACTCTTTATGCAATACTTCTCAGAATGTTCAGGTATGCCTCTTCCCCCAGTGTGAAGGCACTCAGGTAAGTGACCATGGTCCTTTTTCTGATGTGAACTGGGGGAATTATGACAGTTTGTACCTGCAAGTCTCTGCTGTGAGGGAACCCAGCTGCCTCTCTATCAATAGTTACTGTAGTTGAAAAACCAAAGTTTATGTCTAGAAACTGAGCAAGGAACTATGACTGTTCAAGTGACAGTCCTCAACCTCTTGTTCTTCCAGACCTAACATTTTTTGTTTATAGATGGGAAGAAGCACCCTTGTTTGCAGCTTATCTGTTCAGCTCTTGTAGACACTATCCTCTATTAACTATCTTCCCAAATCTTCTTGACTGAACCTCTGACCTCTCTAGTTGCTGTTGTAGTTGTAACCTCCTGGTTTCTGGCTGTGAGCTATACCTACTGGCATTTATCTTCATCCACATGGATGTTAAAGAATCCATGTTATGAGCTCCTCACCTGCTGTCGGCCCTGAACTGCAGAGAAGATCCACCTCCAAACACCTCAGCAATGCTGGTGCTGCTCTCACCAGAATACTTCTCATGGCCTTGGTGGTATAGTCTAACCAACAGGTAGAACCTCTGGCCTTACACAATATATCCATTCCAGCATGTCCACCCCGCTGAGACATTTTATTCCTTCATATACCATCTATCAGGAAAATTCAGAAATTTCCACTTTATTCAGCATGGACCTTTGACTTTCCACACATATAACAGCCACCCCAGCAGTGAGTCTGTCCCACACCCTAAAGTCCCTGCAAAGTATCTTGAGAAAGTATCACCAAGTAAATAATTTTTTTATTATTCTGTTTTATAATCTGCCCCGCTTCAACAAAACACTTTCAATCTAAACTAAAAGCTAAGCATGCACAGACAGGGGAAAGGCCATGTGAGAACACAGTGAGAAAGCTGTCACTGCAACACAAGGAGAGAGCCCTCACCAGACACCAACCTCCAGCACCTAGATGCTAGACTTCCAGTCTTAAGAACTTGATAAGTAAATTTCTGTTGTTTAAGTCACACAGCCTCTGGCACTTTGTTATGACAGCTGAGCTGACTAATACCACACTCCTGTCTGGCTTTTCTCAGGAAGAGAAGGAGCTTTTTATAAGCTCTCAAAGTGTTTCACTGTCAGTCAGACATCCTCAGCTCCCTATTATCTCTTTGCAAGGTGTCAGTACATCCTAATAGTAACTAGGCAACTCCACTGTCTTTGAAGGAATTGTTTGCCACATCTTTCAAACGTCTGCATCATTGCACCAATGAAGTCATTCCTCCACACCAGTACCTTTTCCCAGGGCACCCTGCTGAAATTTTCAGTGATTGGACCACCATTTTAAGCCAGGGATTACTTATGCTGCATGTTCCACTAAAGACATGGTCCTTTCTTGTTGATGAGGTAAGGAGTGAGTGACCCATTCTTAGAACTCAACTTCCTGATTTACAGAATCAATCAAACTGAGTACCATATGTGTCAATTCAGGCCCTCCCGTGAATATCAGGAATCAGATGGTCAAGAAATTTGTTGTAGTGATTCTATGAAGGATAAAGTGGGGGACATCAAGAACCATTAGACCACCCTAAAGGCTGACCCTTGTGAAAGGAGAGGGGAAGGAAAGAGTTAGTTAGGACCAGCCTCTGAATACAGTATAGTTCTGAGAAAGTCTTGGCCTGGCCTGTGTGCAGATACTAAGCACAAGTGGCTATTGGAGGACTCTCACATGCACATAATGGTCTAGCTCTTACATCCCCATCAAACCCAATTATTGACTCAGAGCAGCTTGGAGTGTTGATTCAATATGTACCAGCTAGGGCTGTCAATCAACAATGTTCCCCATATTGGGTCTTCTTGGAGATTTGAGTGTCCTGATTCCATATTGTAGATATTAATATTTAAACTTGATTAAGGAGTGAGGCTAGAATTTTACCACTTTTTTGCTAAACCCATTTCCATTGCCTGTCTCTCCTGAGCATTGCATTTTCCTGTCTCCTTGAAGTTAGTGGGGCCATATGACTGCTCCAAATGATGGAATATGGCCCCTTTCTATGCCTGATCCCTTAAATACCTGGTCTATTTCTACTTCTGAAGCAAACTTGAAGTCCCTGAATTGAAGAATTATCATGAGAAGAAGGACAAGGATGGGTCTCCACTTTGAGGAGAGATTCCAGACTGCCGTGGACCATGTGATATGAGCAAACAATAAATTTCAAATGAATTACAACTCTGACATTGGACAACTGTTTATTTCAAAAATTAGTCTACATTTTTTCCAGCAGTTAGCATACTTTCTTGATAGAGATATTTTAAAATAAGTTGTTTCAAAAAGATCAATTTTGATTTCTTAGCTAGAGTCACCATGTGAAACATGGGTTGGGAAGATTGAATGGAGAGGAGATAGAACACCCTTATTCTTATCCAGTCTACCTTTTAAACGACATTCTATAAAACACAGCTCACCTCTCCAAAGTCACTGAGTGAAGTTCTAAATAACTAATATAAAATTCATTTTTCAATTTCCTGTATAAATTCTTTGAGTTCAATTTACAAGAATATTGCTGACTAGTATGCTGTAGAAATGTTTTCCCAAATGATAAATGACTACAGTTTTCAGCTAATATCCAAGTCATCCTTGTTCATATCATATCAGAACCAAAATAACACTTTAAAACATTTCTCCATTGATGTTAGTGAAATAAGTACTTAGTTGGTGCCTCTACAAGGAAGGGTGAAAATCGCATGTAATGCTGTGGAGGGTTAAAGGAAGCCTTTCTAAACCCAGTGGAACAGATACCATCAGCTTTATTTCCAAGGTGTCTTGCCTTTAATATGTAATGGTTGAATCATTTTTACATGATTTGTAAATCTAAGAAGCAAGTGCCAAATCACATGTGAAGACATGTGAAATGATTTGTACTCATCCAAAATCTATTAACTCCATCTGCCCATGAAACTAGGATCTGAACACTTTTCAAGTTGCCAGAATGGCATGTGTTCAGAATACCATAAAAAGCACAAAAGCTGTTATTTCATTCCATGTTTTTAAAATCATGTCCTTCTATCTTATCAACTGAAAGACACAAATACCTGTTAGTTCTAGTAATGTTTCAGTGATTGCACTTTTAGCAATTTCCTCTAATAACCATACCTAGATTGACTACTCAATTACTCTGTTTTAGGATTTCTGCATTTCTTTAATTTATTGTTTGTGCACTGAATGCCTAATAAATTGCAAACACGGAGAATCCTGGAGTAAAATAGGCAAAAACTTTGGTTTTTAACAGCTGAAGAGACCAACCATGAAAATGATACTAATAATAAAGGGAGAAAAGAAAAAAACAATATAAAAGTATCAGATAATAATTATTTTGAAAGAACTAGAATTGGCTGGTACAATGGAGAATGAGAGTGGACATGAAGCTATGTTAACTATGCAGGCCAGGGACAGACTCTCTGGAGATGACACTTCAGCCAAGATCCAAATGACTAGACTGAGGTAGCCATAAGAACATCAAGGAGACAGAGGTACACAAAAAGGAAACAGCTGATGCAACAAATCTAGATCAAAAACAAACCTGTAAGACTAAGGAAGAGACAGAGGGCCTGGGTGACTGGAGCATATCATACAGTAGAAACAGAGCTAGATAACATAAGGATGAGTTTGTGTTTTTAGACAGGTTTGTGGCTTTTTAAATAAAGTTTAATTTTATCTTGGGTAATGGAAGGTTGAAAGCAGAAGAATGGTATAAAATGATTCATATATCCAATTTGAAGGAATAGTTTATGGAGGTTCTTAAACATGAGCTGGGTTATAGATACTCACTGGCACTATTCAAAACAATACATTAATATAATCTTTAGAAGATAAGGGAATAACTAATCACCCAGAACGTTACATCTTCGTGAAGACAAATGACCAGAATAAGTAAGAATAGTTGAGATATTTGTATGGGAATCTAAAATACCATTAGTATATAATTAGTTTCCATGTTCCAAATAAGAGAATTAGAATACTTTGAATAAAGGAATTTCCTCAAGATCTCAATATATGTGCAAAAAAATAAAGCTTAGAATTTCTTTACCTCTCTCAAGCCTAAGCACAATCATGAACCTCACTGTGCTTCCTAAGAATTAATAAGGCTACTGCCGAAAGATGGAAGAAGAAGGGGGAGGTAGTATTTTCATTAATTAATTCAAGATCAATGTCATTGGTATTTTAATATCCATCTTAATTTAAACTGCTTTCAACCAATATGAAGATTTATGTAGCTGTCTTCATTTATTTGCCATTATTTATCTATTTATCTTTTTTCCAAATTTGATACAAGATATTTTTTAACAAAAGCAGTGTATAATTTTGCAGGATAAATAAATAGAGACAAAAACAAGGGGAAAGTAAAAATAAGGATAGAAAGATGAACCAAAGCCATGGAAAGGCTACAAACTACAAATGAGGAGCTGGCTAATCCTGCTTATTGGCAGGTTCTTGTCAGGGGCATATGGAATGCATCCTAGAAAAAGAACCAGAGGTGAAAAATCACCATGGTCTAAAGCACCACAGAGCTGATGAGATAACTGTGCACCCAGTGTAACAAGGCAGGTTGACTACAGGCATTTATTCTGCCACCAAAAATAAAAAATTAAAAAAATAAAAAATTTAAATAATAAATAAAATTCTTTTTTTTTTTTTTGGCTACTGGAGATTAAACTCAGGTGCACTCAACCACTGAGCCACATCCCTGGCCTATTTTGTATTTTATTTAGAGACAGAGTCTCACTGAGTTGCTTAATGCCTCACTTTTGCTGAGGCTGGCTTTGAACTCGTGATTCTCCTGCCTCAGCCTCTGGAGCCACTGGGATTAAGAAAGTGGGCAAATAATGGAAAACAGGTGAGAAATTTCCAAAAACTTTTAGAGAGCAAAGGAAGAAGAGGAAACTGACAGCAAAATGCAGAAAGTTTCAGAAACCCCACTGAGAATAAGTTGTGCTAAATACAGAAGACAGTGCTCAGAGGCATCACATATGATAAGGACGTGGGGGGAACAGCCAGGGCTGAAACAAGTCATTCACAGCCTGTACAAAAAAATGCTAGGGGTCTGGTAATGCAGCTCAGTGGCAAAGCACTTGCTCAACATGTCCAAGATCTTGGATTTGATCATCAGCACCAAGAAAAAAAGGAAGGTTGACTTGTTTATTTCTCCACTCAGGGAATTATTTGTCCTACTACCATCCTCCCTCCAAAGTTCAGAGGCCCAGCAGAGGGTGAGAATAAGGAGTGGGACTTAAAATAAAATATGAGGGAGTAAGGAATCCAGATGTAACTGACTAGTGAGACTCTGAGCGCCTTCCTCCTCTTGCTGCTCAAACCCTGGCAGCCAGACACATACTGAAGCAAGAGACTTGAGGTGTGACCCACTGGAAAACAGAACAGGTCCAGATCAAAGAGCAAAACCAAAACCAAAACACAGGTACACTTATTTAGGGAATAGACAGATTGACATACACTCCCTGGTGAAGAAAAAACCACCCCTGTGCCCAGTTTGGAAAAACACCATCCACGTGTTCAAGATCTGCTATTTGCGTCTTCATATTTAAATATTAACAGGGAGACATGGATTGCCAGAGATGTGCACAAAATCTCTACCTAAAAGACCACAGTGAGAAAAGAAGTAAGAATGAGAATCAAGAAGAGGCAAATACAGTGTAAAAAACAAAATTTCAGAGCTTTACCATTAATATCCTAAGAAAAGATCTTATATGCACAAAAGGTCTATTAACATTCTTAAAAATCTGAAAATAATCAAAGAAAAAGGAAAATCTTCTGAAGTGTTTAGAGTATATCTAAAATCTTAAAACTGATGTCCAAAATCAAGGAGCTACTTAAGAAAATAGACTAAGAACTCAGAAGCAAGTAAGGAAGAAAGCAAATTAGTGGACCATTTTAGAATGGGAGTTCCAGAAAGAGAAAACAAATGAATATAAAGAGGGGAATTTATTTTCAAAAAATAATGGCACATAAGAAAATTTGTCATAGCATAAGGCCATTAGACTCCAGATCAAAAAGGGATAGTAGAGTGAAAACAGACAGTATTACCTCATGTATGTTATGACTGCATGACTGATGTGATCCTACAATATGTACAATCAGAAAAATGAGAAATTATACTCCATTTATGTATGATGTATCAAATGTATAAATGCATTATATTGTCATGTACAATAAATTAAAACAAAAAAATTTTAAGAAAAGACTCACTGAGTATCGGCACAACGAATTAAGGGAATCTCCAATTCAAAGATATCACCATGAAATTTTATGGTATCAAAGACAGAGAGGAGAGTTCAAACAGAGAGAGAGAGAGAGAGATATCACACAAAGGTATCAGAATGACACTAAATTTGAACTCCAGAACTGGAAGCTAAAAGACAATTGCTATAGTTTGAATATGGTTTGTCTGCTCTGGAAATTCTGTTGGAGTTTAATGTCTGTTGTTTGGTATTAAAAAGGTCTAAACTTAATTATCTTAGTAAAAAAAGTCAATTCCATAAATCCTTATGATTTGATTTTTATAAACTTCTTGAAATAAGGAATCTGTAGGAATAGAGTTCAGTGGTCACCAGGTTAGGACTGAGGATAGAGTGTGAGTACAGAGTTAAACACAGCAGGGTCTTTGGAGTTGCTGGAACAATTTTGTGCACTGATTATGAAGTGGTTGACACAAATCTGTAAGTGGGATAAAATTTTTATAAAACACTACACCAAAACATACAAGAAACTGTGAAATCCAAATTACCGTCTGTACTTAATAGCACTATACCATTATCAATTTCCTGGGTTAGATCATTATATTAAAGCTATTAAGATGCTATCATTGGATGAAGCTGAGGGACTAGAACAAACTCCATATGAATTTTGAAATGTCTACGTGTGTTTAAAACTGCTTCACAATGGAAGTTCTTTTTTAATACTCATATGCTGGACCAGCCCCAGAGATTCAAGAATCTGTACTTTAGCACAAGAATCTGTACTTTAGCAATTTCCCCAAGTCCCACTCACTAGCAGTCACATTTGAAATCCCTTCTTATGATGATGATGGCCTTCAGATCTCCTGGCACTGAAGATAAGAGCAAGTTTCCCATAACAATTTCCTACAGTGCATTTTTGCTACAAACTCAGGGCATTATGCAAAAGCATCACATGTGAGGGGTGAGAACAATATCCATGGTATTCCAGTAGCAGGGCTTAATCCCCAGATAATATCTGAGCTAAGATTATCTTTCAAGCAGCACTATGCAAGCATTATGTGTTAGCCTTAAGTTTTTCATGCTTCAAATTGCCAATTAAGAGTAGATGAACATGACTTGATATTATGTCAAGTGAGGAGTCAAGGTGATATTCTTTTCAGAACATTCTAGAAGATTCCAATTTGAAGAGTACCACACTCCACACACACACCCCTTCAGATGAAGGTGAGCTAAAGAAAAACCTTTGAAAAGGGCCAAGAGTGTACTAGAGAATCTACATAATATGAGTAATTAAGGCTTTAGGCATTATCTTTTAATTATATGGAGTCTAAAATGTGATTTATCTTAATGAATATCAGTTGCATTCAGTGGATAAGGTCCATTATGTAGCCAAGAGCACAACACTTCTCTATTGATTAGTTAACATTAACTTCTACCATATGAAAATTTTACTACTATGAAGAAAATCACTATGACTAAATGTTATGGTTTGGATTGAGGTGTCCCCCAAAAGCTCACATGTGAGACAATGCAAGGAGGTTCAGAGGAGAAATGATTGGGCTGGAAGAGTCTTAATCCAACCAGTGAATAAATCCCCTGATAGGGATTAGTTAATAATTGGTAACAAATAGCAGAGTGTGGCTGGAGGAGGTGGGATTGGGGTATGGATATGGGTATATATTTATATCTGTTAAGTGGCGTGTCTCTCTTTCTCTCTGCTTCCTGATCAACATGTGAGCTGCTTCCCTCTTCCACACTCTTCTACCATGATGTTCTGCCTCATCCCTAGCCCCAGGAATGGAGTTGGCCTTCTGTGGGCTAAGACCTCTGAAACTGTGAGCCCTCAAATAAACTTTTCCTCTTCTAAAATTGTTCTGGTCAGATCCTTTAGTCACAGCACTGAAAAAATTGACTAAAACACTAATTATTTTCTGTTAGTTTCCTTTTAGTATTATTGTTAATAGGAAAATCAGATGGCTAATATTGGTAACAATCACTTGTAAATTTATCTAAGCGTATACATTATAAGAAAAAAATTATTCAATAGGCATTTAACATCTCTACTGTGTGGCAGTTACTATGCTAGATATTAATAGTCAAACAGAAAACATACATTGTTTTTTTTTTTCTCAAGAAGCCAGTGTCTATTGCAGTGAGAAAGAACTAAATTAACAATGTTTGTGCAGTTATGGGTTATTGTATGGATGGTTCTTGATCTGAATCTGGAAGCTGAGCAGAATTCAGTCATATGAAGAAAAGACGCATTGCTCTGAGGGGAACAGTTTATGTGGATTCATGCAAAAACTCAATATGATGATTTTTTTCTTGTAGCACAAATTATATGTAAAGGAGGTGAAACATATGGGTGTGGGTTTGCAGGTAGCAGGATAACTACCTGAGGACAGGTCATATTGAGGATTTTAACTTAACACTATGTCATACAAGGCTATCCTGAAAGTATTTAAGCATTTTGAAAAGAGCATCTAGAGAGTAGTATTGATAGTGAATTGAAGTATGATTAATATGAAGGCAAAGTAACATATCAAATCAAAAACTGGCCTGGGTTGCTGAATTTATTATGATATTTTCCATTGTTATAACCTAGACTGGTCTTCACACATTGGAAAGCCATATATCTATTAAAGCAACTGAAATTAATTAATCAAAATTTCAAAGGTCAGTCACATTACACCTACAGCCACACCATCTGCACATAATAATTTGAAGAAAATCAAAAGAATACATGTATATCCAAGTCTTTATTGAAAGAAAAACAAGTGTCCTTTAGATTGAAAACACCATCTGATCTGGATGTTTCAAGTTTTTCAGGCAGCAAACGTAGCACTGAATCCTAAAGTCTGAAATGCATAAACCAAAACAGCTTAAAAGAAATTTCAAATCTTTAAAAAATTCCCTTCAGTAAGGCAGGTTGGCATTTTTCACACTGCACCTGGATTTTCTTGCATTAAAATGTCATGTTGCTTCCTACAAGGGATATTGTAAAGATTAATTTGATCTGGTTTTAAAGCTCTAAACTCCAAGAATGAAGCTGTGCAAGCACAAGGTGGAACTGCCCAGTCATTTGAATCTCAGTTATGTGGGATATCAGAATCGGCAGATCCAACTTCCTTTCCAAGGTATTATCACCTACATGAATTTGATAAGTGAAATTTAGTAAAGAACTGGAATAGATAATGTTTGAATTATTGAGTAATAACTATGTTTAATGATTGTACCCATGTTAATGCTAGTATCCTGGACAGGCATTTCTTAGTATAGAAGAAAATTCTTGACCACATCAGGATAAGGGAGGAATTTATTCATTGACTTTAAAGGTTGGAAGAATGAAAGAATATTATTGGAAATAAAATGAAACGTAGACTTAAAAACATCCTTAATTCCCCTTGAAAATGGATTAATATGACGTACATTATAATACTTCCATTTATTCAGACATTTGTTGAGATCCAGATACTAAGGTAAATGCAAAATATAGTAAACTTCATTCCAGGTCCTTAAGTTCATTTTTCTAGTGAGAAATCCAGGTATATAAATACATCATGCACATTGTAAGTAATGTTGCATATAGGATTGAATAGTAATTACAATGTACAAATAACACAATGATACTAAAAAGCTAAGATGGGAGTTCGTAAATCTAGTTGCATTTTGGAATCATCTAAAGAGTTTTTTGTTTTATTTTGTTTTGTTTAACTATAATGAACAAGCCCCACTCCTCAATTCTGAACTGACTGGACGAGAACAGAAAACTGGAATTTTTTTCAAAGCTTTCACTGATTCTGAGTCCAGGGTTGTGGCTTCCCTATTCTCATGATAAATTGTTTGCTAAGATAGAGAAGGAGAAAGGTAAAATATTGTGTTGAATTGAAGGTCATTCCTGAGAAATCTACAAAATTTTCTGATTACCCAAGTCTAAAACTAATTGAAATTCAAGGAAATGTTTGTCCTGTGTTATATTTGGAATAAAAGAAGGACAATATAAGATGTTGCATTTGAAAAAGTTGCATTTACAAACAAAACTAAAATTTCAGGCATCACCAAGAACAGTGAAGATTCTCATGGCCTAAATATCCAGATGCCAGAAGCTAATAATCTGTATTGGCAGAGCATTCACTCCAAAACTACAGTTCTGGAATTAGAAGAAGGGAAGGGAAGGGAAGGGAAGGGAAGGGAAGGGAAGGGAAGGGAAGGAGAGAGAGAGAGGGAGGATGGAAGAGAGGGAGGGAAAAAGGAAGAAAGAGAAAAAGGAAGGAAGGAGGGAGGAAGGGAAGGAGGAAGGGTGGGAAGGAGGGAGGGAGAGAGAAAGAAAGAGAAAAACACTAGTGTCTCCATTTAAGTTTTCCAAGAAGATCAACTTCCAGATATTTTTGAGCATAAGATCTACTATGTCACAAAGCTATGATGAGAATACAAATTAGATAAAAGGTGACTCTTTCCTGAGTAAAGCAAAGAGAGGCTTGATATTTAAACCTATAGGACCTCAAAGCAGTATGCTGAAATTCTTAACCATAAACTAATCAAAAACTCTGAGACCAAAGTTTATAGTCTTGTAAAAATACTTTTTCAGTAATATCACACCTCCGTGCAATGTTTTAAAACATGCTGAGCAAGTTGACTTTAGTGTGGTTGAGAAGAATAATCATATAAATGAATAGATAAGTTTCATCATCAGAGAATTTAGAATGCAGCCACATATTTACCTCCCTTCACCACTCCTATTGAAGCTCAGTGTCTTCTATTCAGTACCATGAGTCTGTTTCAGTCTCTTTGAGTGATGTATATAAATACATGACTGGAATATGTCAGTGAATTCTAGACTAGAATTGTCACTAAACACCCACAATAACTTTTTTTTTATTTAAATTGAAATTGCATATCAGTTGCAATTTACACGGTAATTTCTTGCTGTTTGGGTTGTAAGAATGCATAGATAAAAGGTAAGGTTTTTATTTTTACAAAGCTTTAGTAGTCAAACAGCACAAAAACAGATACACAGATCAATAGGACATAGAGAGGTCAGAAATAAATTAATGCATTTAGAGCCAACTTATTTTCCACAAAGACACCCAAAAACAGGGAAAGGGTAATCTTTTCAGTGAACGGTGTTGGGAAAACTGGAAGTCAACATCAAAAGAATAAATTAGACCCTTCTCTCACCTTATATACAATAATTAACTCAAAATGAGTTGAAAACTTAAATGTAAGAAGAGAAAGTATGAAACCACTAGAAGAAATTATGGAGGGACATTTCATGACATTCATCTGAGCAATGATTTTCTTGGACATGAAAAAATGCAGGCAACAAAAGTACAAATAGGCAAATGGTATTACATCAAATTTAAAACCTGCAAAGAAGACCTAAAATGTACATGAAAATAATGTTCAATGGCACTATCATCAGGGAAATGCAAATTAAATCTTGATAAGATGTTACCTCACTCCTCTTAGAATGGCTCTTACCAAGAAATGCTGGCAAGGATGTGGAGAAAAGGGAGCCTTTGCAAACTGTTGAAGGAAATGTAAACTAGTAGAGTTGTTATAGAAAATAGTAGGGCACTTCAAAAATTAAAAATAGAACTACCATATGATCCAGCAAACCCACTTCTAGGTATACATCCAAAGGAAATTAAAGCAGTATTTCAAAAATGATACCTGCATCCCCATGTTTAATGCAGCACTATTTATAATACCTAAGATATGGAATGACCTACATATCCAAAGATGAATAAATGGATAAAGAAAGTGTAGTTTATATACACCGTGGGATACTATTTGACCACAAAAAAGGAGAGATAAATAAATAAATCCTGTCATCTGGGATAGCATGGATGAACCTGGAGGACATTCTATTAAGTGAAATAAAACAAGCACAAAAAGACATATCATATTATCGTATTCATGTGGAATCTAAAAAAAGAAAAAAAGTTGATCTTATAGAAATACAGAATGGTGGTTACTAGAGGCTAAGAGTGGTTGGAATGAAAGAATTGGGGATATGTTGGTCAAAGGATATAAAATTACAGTTGGAAAGAGGGAACAGTTCAAGAGACCTGTTTTATAATGTGGCAAACTTTAGTCACAAGAATAAATTATACTCTTGAGGTATGCTAAGATAATAGATATTGAGTGTTCTCACCACAAGAGATAACCATGTGAGGTAATGTCTGTTAATATACCTAAATATTTAACCATTCCACAATGAATATGTGCTTTAAGGCATCATGTTGTACAGGATAAACACATATAATTATGTACATTTAAAATAAAATTTTGAATAAATAAAGCATTTAAAGTAGTATTCTTCACAGATAACAAAAATGGGTAGTCCAAAGCAATCCTTTAACTCTAGCTTTATTCCTAAAGTGAATAATAAAGAGATGGGTGCTTTTTTCCCTTTTGATTTTCAACAACAGCCAGCGAGATATTGAAGGAAGGAACAATTGTTGCTGGATTGGATGTTGGCTCCCATTGGATATTTGTACTTTTCCTGCTCTATTCCTAAAGACTTCCTTTTTAAAATCACTCAGGCAACTCCTTGTATAACACCAGGGCAGTATCATTACCAAAAGGGATATTGGGAGGGTGGAAGTCCATTGGCCAAGTAGTTACTATTACAGCAATACCCAGGAAACTCAGAGCCTCTGAACAAGGAGTTCTGGGTGAACTAAAGTCTGGTTTATCATACTTAGAAAATGCGTTAATTCCTTGAAAATACTCCAGGAACAACAGTGATGAGTAAGACACAGAGCAATCAAAAATACAGAGAGTCTAGGTGTAAGTTATAGGCCGTCTCTGGCCACTTCCACACAAGCATGGCGAGGGCACTTGGCCTCACTTTTTAGACCTTATGGTTTCAGTCTTATACAAAGGCAAAGATTACCATCAATGGCATCATCTTCTGAAATAAAGGGCAGAAATCAATATTCTCTAAGCAGGAGGCAATGTCTATATGATAATTCTACCTGTTTCTGAAGATGGCAAAAGTGTTTTCACAAGCTGCAGCTAAAATCCATTTTGTCTAATTTTCACATACAAAGAGCAGGATGGTTTTGTTTCCCTGACAACACTCTTGAATGTGGCTGGCCTTTGTCTTCTAGTCTGTGTCTAAGCAACAGCCCAACCCCTCAAATTAATCTTTGCATCCAATGGGCAGTCACAAGGAAGGCTGGACAGATGTTCCTCTGGTCATCAGTCATATGTTCTATTAAACACTGAAAAGATAAGAAAAGCTATTGACTTCTTCAGATTTACATTTTCCATTCCTTTACTCAGAGGAAGTGTTTATCTAGCCCTTTATAAAATAGCACAAGATATTTTGAAGATAGAGGGATTTTCTTTTTCTTTTTCTTTTTTTTTTTTTTTTTTGCTGTTTTTCAATGTTGGTTAAGAATATTATCTTGGGTAAATATGCAGCATTTATATGCAAAAGTATGAGAAATGAACTGGGAATCAAGTACATCAGCCTTGCAATGGAGGTTGTAAGAAGGGAAAGTAAGCAACAGAAGGTGCGTGTGGTTTTAGGAGACTTTTGCTAAATCTGTGATGTTTTGTTTCTTTAAAAAGCAATGAGGCAAATATGACTAAGTGATACGTTTTTAATATTGTGCATTATGGTGGGTGTTTTATGTTGTTCTTTCATCTTTCCTGTATTTTAAGATCTCAAAAAATTAAGAAAACAAGACTATTACCTAATCATACGAGCATTGTGCTTTCCTTTCCTCTTTTGAAGGAAATGATTGCAATTAGAACACCCATCCTTGTTGTCCAATTAGCAGTTGGCATCAAAGAGATTTTCATTGGGCATTAATCAATTCAAGATCACAATTTTAATAGCACTAGTCACCCTGCTTTTAAATAAATACATTAATATTCAAATTCATGTGTAAGTGCCCCATATATCTGATTAACTGAAAGTAAGAAAAACCATAATATATGCAGAACACCATTCATGTGTACTAAAAGGCAAATGAAGAAGCTGGAATAAATATATTATGAGTTATATGTGTCTGTGTTTTATGGAAATGAAGAAAACTTCCCTCGGGAATAACCCAGATATTTGACTATTTTGATCTTTTACAAGATATGAAGTAAAACACTCTACCTGGCAAGCATCAGTAAGGATAAAACTAAGCATACTGACTTAAAATAATAATTTATAAATAGCATTTATTTATATATGTGCATCACAGATTGAAACTATATGCATATAGAAGCTTTCTGAGTACTGTATTGTTTATGAGAACTTTCAAAAAGGATCATAAAATTATTGATGACTGTTTACTTTGGGCCCATGAATCATTTCCTGAATATATTTTACAATTGTGATTCAGCTGGGCTTTTAACTTAATTATTTATACTTTCATTCCCTCTTTAACAAAACCACCAGTTCTGTTTTCAGATTATCCATAGGTTTGGCCTATCTCCTGAGATACACTAGGCACATCTGTTGATCTCCCAAATATGACGACAGCAACAATAGTAGGCTTACAGAATAAAAGCTGGAGAGAGAATCTTTTCAAAACACAGCAGGGAAAATAACCTGAAATGAGATAACCAGCAGATGCTCCAGAATATGGAAGTCATCTGTAAGCGTTTAGTGGAATGGAGAATGCTGAAACAGTTTTCCATTTGCCAGATGCCTGAAATAGAGACAGATGAGCAATTCCTCTGAACTTCAACAACAGCACCAGCTGAAAAAGCAGACCCCTTCTGCCAAGGGTCACTTGTTGAAACTGTTGACTGTAAATCAGAGTGTTCCTTTTGGACTTACGGTACCCAGAAAATGTCATCAAAATGTTCATATGTGCACCTTATTTTCCATAAAAAGACCATCATCCTTGGCTGCAGAGGGTCCATGAGGGTGGGCACAAATTGTTTACAAGTTTTGAACAAAGGTACCTTTCTATGAAACCCACATGTACCATGCTTCTTACCTTTCCTTGATGAGTAAGAAAAGTCCCCAAGTGAAATAACCGGCATTTCAACCATACTGGTAAATAGTGTTAAAGATATTTTAGTCTGGAAATATTCATGAAAAGGCCCTTTATGTAATCTTTTCCTTGCTAAAATAATAACTGCTGCCTTACACTGTCTTCTAACCTGATTTTGTAGAAAGGAATGTCTTTGTATGAAGTGTGCTATCTGAAATTCTTTTCCTCATATTGTTTAGATCATGAGTCTATTTTTTTGCATTCACTCCCAGGGTGTCTGAAACATTTAAAAATAACAGTGGGTAGTCAGAACTGCTCGTGCTGGCAGCGGGTGCCTTACAGTTTGCCATCACATAAATGTCAATTTTGCTTTCTTTTATGGTGCTCCACAGAGATAAATCCCAGTAGCATAGAAAGAGGTCTCGAGATTTTGTAGTTTCCTCCATTTCTGTGTGTGGCCTACTAATCAGCTCAGAACATCTCTGTACCTTTTGAGCCTAGCTAACTCCATCACTCACTTCTTTTAGCTTTTTACAGAGGCTAGAGGGATCACTAATGGGGTTACAATATTGTCTGGACCAATGGTTATTAGAGTGTAGTCTAGAACCTGCAGCATTGGCATCACCTGGGAACTTTCTAGAAGTACAGATTCTTTATACCTCACCTCTGAAGCAGATACTCTGTGTTTAAGGTCCATTAATCTGTTGCAATAATCCCTTCGGATCATTCTGTTGCACACTAAAGTTTAAGAAACATTGGCCCAGATCACAATAGCAAAATTTCCCCTAGGTACTCTGCAAACTATCATCCTTAGAAACTTCCATCAAATGTCTCCAGAGAATGACCCATTTCTGAGAGTCCAACAATTTTAGATATGCTTTAGCATCTATTTTGGTGGTCCTGAGATATAAAAAGAATAGATCTAAACTAAACTTTGTGTCAGCTTTTAGAGTGTATAGTGGTAAATTAATTGCATTAAGAATTTATCCTGGATCAGCAAAACAGATCAACTAAAGTCCCATTGTCTTCTAAAAATGGCTCTTTGCTTTTCCTACAAATTAAAAAGATATTTAAAAGCTGTGCAGAGTAACACCACCCACTGAGCAGAAGGCAAGAACTCTGATTGGTTGTTGGATGAATTATATCTGTCAGTGGAGGCATCTTTTGGTGGTGGTCAAAACCACTGATTATTTCCCTTAATTAGTTTTGAATGTACTATGAAAGTGAGTAAGGCTTTGCAAGATTTCTTAAGTTACATTCTCAAAACAGGAATTGTCAAAGTATGCAACTGCAACATTAAGTATTTTATAGCATTTAGTCTAAAAGCTGGGATATGGCAAAATAGAAAAAGTATCAACAGGCATTTTATGAGTTAGTACCTTTATAAATCATCTCAGAATAAATATAATGAATTACAGTAAAAATAGAATACTATATATGTTTGGTTGTTGTCATTGCAATATTTCCTAAAGGTATTCTTGTTAATATCCATTTAGAATATTTCCCCAATGTCATACACATTCTTCCCCAAACCCTTTTCACAATCCCATGCAGAAATTACATACTTTTCTTTCCTCTAGCACTCAGTAAGTGCCCTCCCCCTACACAATCTGTAACTCAGGTCAGGGAAGAATTGCTGTGCATAGGCAGGACCAGAGTCAATGACTTGAGGAAATACCTAGAGAAGCACTCAATTGTCAAAATAAACAAAGTTTGCTTGCTTTTAAAATGGCAACAGGATTTATTCTTTCTTCAAGACTTCAATATGAAGTATTGCAGGAAATGCATTTTAAAATCAGAATGTCATTTTTTTCTTGCATTTTTGTTTTTTTGAGGATTGAAAAGACCAATTTGTCATTTGGCACTGCCCAAGATACTAGCTGTGTTCTGGTGTTGGCAGTTCAAAGAGGAGTTCTGGTAATCTTGTGACAGCACCATGGGCTTAAGCTGTTTATTCAAAACCAAAGATTGGTGACAGTCCTAGGAATCCCTGAAGCTTTCTTAGCAGGAACCAGACAAGCAGCCAGAATTTCTAGCTTTCCATGATGTTTGGAATAAAATACATACTGTTTCAACAAAGAAATGATGCCCTTCATTATTAAGTATATATTCCAATACTGTGCTATGTGCAGATATCCTAAATGCTATGAAAAAGTGTGTAAAATATTTAAAAAATCATCTGTTGCAAGAAAGTTTTCAACTCAGCTAAAAAAAAAATCTATTGGCATGAAACAGCACAAAGGTGCTACAAGGGAGTCCATTTGCTTCAACAAAGATATTAAGTTCCATCGTTTTGCACTCAGCTCTTCTCTGCCCACTCAATGCTCTGAAGGTGCAAAAAGGGATGATTTTCCACAGCTAACTATGTTAAGTATGCAGCTCAAAATCCATTATCTGAAGTTCTGGGAGACATTAATGAAATATATACAAGGAGAGCAGGCATTAAAAAAAGAGAAACCACTTTATGTGGTAACTATTTTTTGAAAAAATAGTCTATTTCATACTCTGAACTCAGAAATGCAGACCTTCTTGCAAATACAGGGACATACCAGTCAATGATCAGTCTGAAGAGTTATGGTATGAGGAGGAATTGAAGAAGAGCAATCTATAAGTTCTCTCTTTCTCCAGAGTCAAACTGGGTATTCAGAGAAACTCTGCCTCTAAATAAAAAGTGGAGGAGTTCAGTCTTCTTGTTTTGTGGTTTCTAAAAATGATCTTTTCTCTTTACAAAATAGGTCCAAATACAGGACATTTACATATTGGTAATTGTGTGTGTGTGTGTGTGTGTGTGTGTGTACCTACCCACACATACACTTATAATATATAGCTACATTTTAGCAGCAAAATTCCTCTTGTGACATGAATGGTCCTCCCTGTGACATTGCATCCCCTAACAATACACCATGGCATTTCTAGAACATAGCATTATGTTCTGAACTTAGAGCTGTGTGAACAAATTCACACCCAAAGCAAAACCACCAAAGTGCCTGGCCTGTTTCCAGTTTCACTTTCCATGTTGTTTTGCAGGAATGAAGAGCAATTTGTGGTTGAAAATGAAAATGCTTTTTCCCAACTGTGATCAACCCTTTTGACCTGGCAGAAAATGGCATGAGGCCTGTGCCGTCCAAGCCTTCAAGGATGCTTCCCCATAGTGATTCTTCTCAAGAAGATCCACTGGAAATGTTAATGTATGTCAAATTCTGCTCTACACTTCCCTGAGTCATCTTACCTCAAGTTCCTGTATATATAACCTCTTGCCAGGATACTATTCTCCCAGTGTTCACTATTCTCCCAGTGTTTTCCAAGGAATGACCTAAGGACATTCCAGGATGCATGGCAAGTCAAGGATTACATCAAATGCCTACAGGCCAGACATAGCACAAAGTGGCCCCCACACAGTATAAAATGAAGAGGCTTAAACTCAAGTCAAGACCAAGAACTATGATCAATACCAAAGTCAATCATTTGCTTCTTGAATTCATTTAATGTTGTTCACACAAAGTGGAGCACCACACAGCAAAAAGTCACTCTGGGATTAAAGTATAATTAATTAACATGTCATATAGTTTAACTAATTTTGTATTAGGCATTTATAGAGCAAGAGGATGTCTGTGTAAAAACAATTGACTAAACTTTGAAGAATTGTGTACTCAAATCTTACTAGTGATTGAACAGTTTTAGTTGGATATAATATAAACAAATAAATACAGAGAAAACACTAACAATAGATCAATAGATAAATTTTACTGAATGGATACTTACCAAGCACTTTCTAAGTGTGAGTCATTATATTAGAAGATACTAAATATAAATAAACAATGTAAACCTTATTTCTATGGAGTTTACATGGATTTAAATAAGCAATTGCAACAACGCAATGGCCTTTACAGTTGTGGAGACACATGGTGCTATGGCAGTGCAAGCCAAGCCCCTCTGAGGGTCAGGGAAGCTTCCTAAGGATGACAAGTTGATTCTTCACACACCACCACACAGAGGAATCATGGCCGCCACACTGGAGAGCCTGAGATTTCACAGAAGGGCACATTTGGAGGTAGCAGTCACCGGGAACAACCACCAAAGGGATTGTTGCCTAACACTTGGGAGTGAAAAGCTCACAATTGCAGCAGGATTTTATGAGCCTATTAACCAAAGGTCAAAGAAGAGGAGAAAAAGCCCTGGCTTTCCTAGGTTTAGTGAAAGGAAGGACAGTCACTGAGATTGGAGGCAGGAGATTTATTGGGTAAAGGGAAAGGAGCTTGAGATAAAGGATAGAGGGTTGCAGTCTTTTGAAACTCTCCTCTTGCTTACTGGAGGTCCATTCATCAGCAGATAAAGCTTCAAATGAAGAGGACTTATTTCATGCAAATGTCTTGAAATGCAAACTAAGAAGAAAAATAGTAAGAAAACACTGCAGAAAAGACAGGAGAGTGTCCTGCTCAGCAGCAATTCCTTTAAACTAAAGTAAAAAAATAAAAAAGTAAAATAAAAATAAAAACTGCAAATGAGTGAGAAAAAAACTCTTTATAGAATGTTGATAAGTATGTTCCATTTAAATGACATTCATCTACAACTCTCTAGATTCCATCTTTAGAAACATCATTCCAAATTCTGTCTTTTAAAACATTTCTCTCCCAAATATAATAGACTTTGATAACATCTTCACACAATAGTTGGAAGAACAAGCACCTAGAGACCACCAATGCAAAGGAAATGTTTTATAAGTGCCAGAAGAATTATGTTGTGAATAAACTGGATGTAGTCTCCTGCTTAGAGATTAGAAAAGAAAGAGTGGTTTAAAGATGGTGCACTTGACTCCAAAAATGGTGCTGCAAGACTGACGATTACTTCATTGTGGGCCGTACAAAATGTTTTGTCTGTTCTGTTTAATTCTGGGGTTAAAAGCGGTAGTCAAGTCATGACAGCGAGGTGCTTTCTGCTCTGTTATATTACAGCTCACTTATTTCCCACCAAATATTAAACAATGCCAAAAAAACTTTTAGTTATTTGGGATGAGATCCATTTTCATTTTACTCTTGTCCTTTTTTGGTTGCAAGATGACAGTTTAATATTCCAGGCTCCACAGCAAAGCTTGGCAAATGGATTTAAAAAAAAAAAAAAAAGGCTCAATGCTGTAGGGAAGAAAAAAAGGTGTGCAATTAATTTTCCATAAGAAACTGTGTAACTAGTGCTACACAAAAATGGCAATGTTTATCATCTATTCACCTCATACAGTTCTCAGAATTTTCCAGGATGCCATAGTCCATATATAATTTTATTAAAATTGGTTAGCTTTTTGGTTTTGTTCTATAAATATATTGTATTCCCTTTCAGCAGTTTTCATAGGTTGATATTTAATTATCTGGATTAAGTGCAGGATAATACAGTCTTTAAAAATACAAGTTGGAAAATTAGATTTGGGTTTAGATTTCACTCATAATTTTTAAGTCATGTCACCTTAGTAATGTTATTTACCCTCCCTCAGCTTTAGTTTTGTCCTCTTTAAATGTGACAATATTAAGAATTCCACATTCCTTATGCTGTTCAAGGATAAGTAACAAACCATATGGAAGAGCTGATCCACAAGAGCTTTCAGTAAGCAGGAGCGGTTCTTACTATTGTGAAATAAATGTTCTCCTCCGAAGATTTATAAAATTTCCTTGGCCTGGGCCACCTTTTCATTCAGACATAATATTTTTCTAAATATTTATGTATTTCATCCCATTTTTTTTTAAATCATTCCTAATATGTTTATAACAGCATAACTAGCTCAAAGAATGAAATAAAAGTTTATTTAGATGCTGGCTTTGGAGTACACCTAACCTGATGAAGAGCTGGAAGGTAGTCATTAAGACCATCTGAGAAATTCCCTCTCCCCATGATCCATGATCCTCATGCATACCTCTAGAAACCAAACAAAAAGACTTCGTGCCTGTTTAACACCAAACATGGTAGGGAAAGAGGTCTGTTAGAGAATAACTGGCTTCAAGGCATCCTTTCAAATCCTAGTTTAAAAAATGAATATATTGGAGAGAAATTCCAGTTCCAAAAGTCAATGTGTTATAGAAACATTTGTCTTTTACTTGAAAGGCCTTGGAATATCTCTAGAGCAATCCTGTGAGTATTTCATTCAACAACGTTGTGAGACAGCTGTTATATGTGCCAGACCCATGAGTATTTCTGAGGCTGCTACTAAAGAGATTGAAATATTGCTCCTGATTTGGTGAATTCACCATCAAGATAAAGAAAACTGAGAAATTAACAGAGATTTAAATTCTGAGAGAGAGAGAGAGAGAGAGAGAGAGAGAGAGAGAGAGAGAGAGAGGAAGTGTGTCTGTAATGGGGGAAATACAGGGTACCATAGGAATATGTTTACATGGGACTCTCGGAAAATGTGAGAAAATAACTAGGCTTTAATCAACCAATCAATTCACAGTAATTGAGAACTAGTATTAGTGCAAAGGGGTAGTTTGACAGTGGGAAAGTAACTTAGAAAATTATCCCCAATAGTTTCCACTAGGCCTCATGCAAAGCTATGTCAAGAATCAATCTAAAAGAAATGTGTCTAAGCAAACATTGCTTCAAGATGAATTCCCTACCACCTCCACTTTTCCACAATCTGTTACCCATTTAAGAGTAGAAAAGGTATTTTGTAGAAACCAGATATTGAATATAGATATAGTATTAAGACTTTAGTATGAAGTAACAAAAATAAAAAATCTAGGTTTCCTTGAGTCTCAGACCTCAAGGACTTTAGGTTATAATATTACCCCTTTAGGTTAGTTCATTTCTAAATATAAAATTAAATCCTTACTACCCAGAGAAACTGAGGACTCTTGATTAGCTAAATATTTACCAACAGACACAACAGATTTTTAGGAACATGTGTCAAATCACATTCAGTGTTAATTTAGTGCTACCTCTTTGGACCTTGAGAGTCCTCTATTTGACCCAGGTTTATTTCTTAGTTTCTGGTTATTCATAACTAAGTCCATCCTCATCAATTAAGAAAAAATATATACTTCTAAAATAGAGGAGGGAAAACAAATCTTAATTAACTACTGATTTTTTCCCTAAAGGACTTTATAAATATGTCAAGAAGCTATCGACACAGAGACTTGCTAATGATGTTCTCATAGTTCTTTCATTAGCACCAGGAAAGAAACAGTCAGTGGGTCCTTGGGGGAACTTCTGCTAACTTCCTGACTCTAATACGTGGGAAGGGGCCTTGGCTCATGGACTCACTGCACTTTATCTATCACAAAAGGAAAGGAAATTATACACTTGTATGTGATTTAGCATATTTGGTTAATATTTTTAATCTCAGGACAGGAGATCTAGCCAATGCAAGTATTGAAATAAGGCAAATGGATACAAAACCCATGTGTATCTACTGTAGCAAAGGAAAAATATCTTCTATCCTTTCTTAGGATCATAAATGAGGTCCATATAAGAAAAAATCTATTAATAAGAAAAAAATATACAAATTAGTTAGTATAAGTTTTATGTGACAGAAACCTTCCTAAGAAAACACCTGAAGAAATTAATAAACCTGTGTAATTTTGTACCTTAGGGGTGATGAAGAAGTGGGGTGTCATGGAGAAATATGATTGGCTAAGAAAATATTTCCTAATAAACTGGAGGACACATAGCAAGACCTGTTTGTTCAGATCCTTCTCTGTCTCTTCATCTTCAAATATACAGATACTCTTTTCCTCTGAGAAGAGGGAGGACACCTCTCACATGAGGTCTTCTGTGCTGCTTCAGGGTGGATCAGAAAATCCCACCTAAGTTTATGATATGCTTCAGGGGAGAAAAGCAGGGAGAAGCTGAGAGTGGCCCTCCTGTTTCTGAGGTGTTTTCAAAGGCTGAGGTGCCATATTTGGGATAGCAGGTCCTGAAACCCATCACTGCACATATGTACTCAGAACACAGCCTGTTTAAGTAATCTTAAACCTTCCCTGGAATAAATAATGTAGTGGGTGAGTTGCACAAAAAATTCATATGCGTAATCACACAAAAAATTCATATGCGTAATCACACAAAAAATTCATATGCGTAATCACACACACACGTACCTGATGAAGGCCATGAACTGGGTGTGAGGAAAGCACAAAAATAATTAAAATAGTTGCTTTTTAATGAAGACTTCAGTTAAGAATCCCTCTTAAAGCCCATTACACTAAAAACAGAACATAATGTGGTGACGAAAATGAGAACAAGTCTGGGAAAGAATATGGCAATGGAGTATGTAGGAGTCTGAACCTAATTTTATTTTCTATTTTCATAAGCTCTGTTTTAAAACAAAAATGGTCTGGGCATTGTGGTCCACTCTTGGAATCCCAGGAGGCTGAAGCAGGAGGATCACAAGTTCAAGGCCAGCTTCAGCAACTTAGTGAGGCCCCATCTCAAAATTTAAGAAAAAAAAAGTAGAAAGAAAGAAAGAAAAAAAAAAGAAAGAAAGAAAGAAAGAAAGAAAGAAAGAAAGAAAGAGAGGGAGGGAGGGAGGGAGGAAGGGAGGGAGGGCAGGAAGGCAGGAAGGAAGACAGGAAGGAAGGAAGGAAGGAAGGGAGGGAGGGAGGGAGGGAAGGAAAAAAGAAAATAAATAGGGCTGAGGATGTAGCTCAGTGATAAAGCACTCCTCAAGCTCAATCCCTAGTATCCCTCCCCCAAAAAAATTGTTGGAACATCAAAATACTTTTCCATACTGTACAGAATTTAGAAGGGGGAAATAAACTATTTTGTGTCAGAATTGTAAGAGTTCTCCTTAAATATCTTAATAGTTTAAAGATAGTATTATTTCAGATCACAGCAGACTGAAAGAGTATAATTGGGACTTTGAGAACACAAATGAATTCAAATGACTTGAACACTGCTACAATCAGGTGCCCCATGCCAGAGTTGCTGCTCCTCCCTCGAGGTACTCCTGCATCACAGAATTACACAAGTGAGATGAACTCCATGTGTCCAATTTAAATTGTGACAATTCTCTAAAAAAGCACAACTATTCAATAATTCATCTAGCTATAACCAAAGACATAGCAATAATCTCATTTGCTTACATAGAGCATAGCTTTTAAAATATCACTGCCAATATCACAGAGATGTGGCCTCTAATATAGAAGGACTCAGAATCCAATGAGAGTTTGATAATAGAACATGGAGGGAGGAATAAATTTTGCCCAGATAATCAGATAGGCTTTGATATGGAAGAGAAAAATATAGGGAGAGACAGAAGGTTTCAGAGATATATTTAAAAGAGTTAGAAAGGCAAGATGAAGGATTTGGAATATACTCTACAGAAAATGAAAAACTCCTTATGGTTTTTGAACATAACTCCCCATGATCATAAATGTGTTTCAGTTACAATGAAGGAATAATCAACTACAATGAAGATACAATTCTCCATTGTCTTTAATTCATTAAAGACAATGAATGTCTCACACTGGGTCTGAGGCATGGTAAATCTTCAATTCACTTGAATTGAAGTGAATTCACTTCAATTCACTTCAATAAAATGAGTATACATAAATGAGGGTTAAGATAGATTTGAGAACTGTGACTTAAATGAAAATTATATAATCTGGGAAGAATTTGATGCAAGAGTACTAGAAAAAAAAAGATTTCAAGTTAAGTGGGTGGATTGTTTTCCCAATAATGGAAATGTGGAAACTAAGTTGACAAGGTGCTTGTGCAGGATGATGAGAGGTGAGATGGAGGACATTTGATAGCATGTGGATTTTGAGCTGGTACTTTTATTAAGATGGACCACACACAATATGAAATCAGTACCTAAGAGGTACAAGGGAGCTCAAGAAAGAGTTTGGAATTATCTAATGTCAGTTGAAGTACAGAGAGTGTTTGAGATTATGTCTGGAGGCAGAAGAGCATGAGAAGAAATGACTGCCATTGATGGAATTTCCAAAGAAGCAGGTTTGAAATGGAGATTAGTGAGCATGATGGTTATTCAGGAGTGTGTCTGGGAGCAGCACATGGGGTAAAGTAAAAAATCAATGAGGAATGTGATCTCATCAGAAGCTTCCGCTGACCTGACAGATTCATAATTAAGGATGTAGGACCCTTTAGAGCTCTTCCAAATGGGTGCACTGGGAATGAAGCATAATCTCTCACTAGGTGACTTTTCGTCTAAGGTAATTCCTCAGACATGCTGACAGTTGAGGGTGTCCTGTGGCAGGACCCCCAGCAGTGATGGCAATGATGACTTCTTACCCAAAAGGTGCTCATGGCAGCACATCACAGGTCCACCAGGATGGGTAAGCACACAACACTGGAGGAAACCCTATACTGAAGGAGGTGAATAGTGAAGAGTGAAACAGAGCAAGGGTTTCTGGAGTTATAAAAGGAGCTTGCGATGCAGGTGCACTCTGGAAGCCAAGATTTGAGAAGGAAGAGAAACACAACAGAGGAAAACTGTAGAAAGTTTTAAAGTAAAGAGCAAAACAGGAGGACGTTGGATTTAACATCAAAATGGTTACAGTTTTTAAATGCTACTATGTACAAGGGGAGAGAATAGAAGGGGGTTGAGAATGGTTTGAACAAAGAGATAGTTCTCAAAAATACAGATAGAAAGTCAACAGGCTGAGAAGTAAAATAACAGGCAGCCATAGAATGTGTTCTGTTCTTTCTACTGTTTCAAAAAATCACCAGCCATTACTAATCCCCTACACTGATCTGATTTCATCCACAGAAAGTATATACATGGTGACACCCAGAAAAAGATTAATTAAACTGGCTTGACAAATATGTTCATTTCTGTAAGAAACCTGGTTTAATGAAAACTCATTTTTGTTTATGTGAATTATTTCTGGTTTTCATAATAACTTTTGAAAGACTTCAAAAGTCCCAAGTTATGTTTCACTCAATGTGTTAAAGAAATGTCCCTCTGAACACATGATTTACAATTCTAAAATTCTCAAACAACTCTATGGTACTTAGTCAAATAAAATGCAAGATGTTTTCCTGCTCACTTTTGGATAGTATGAGTGAGTTGACTGGAAGTCCAGTCAGATGATATTGCATGAATAAGTACTTTTACCTAAAATCACATATTGTTTGATAGCATCCTTGACAGCATATTGCTGAAAACAGCCCAAAGGCCAAGAAAGATAGACACAAAGAAACATTTATTAGTGAATTGCCATGCTCAAGATACTTCTTTACAATAATGTTGTCTTCATTCCAATTCTCTGAGTTAGTCCCTGTCTCATAAATAACTTCAGTTTCAGTTTTCTAAATCACTTGCCCAATATTACCAACACTATAAGGAATAAAACTAGAACTCTTTCAAGGGCTGAAAAACTGATTATTTCATTCATTTGACAGATATTAAAATTCTGATTTTTGTATCCCCACCCCCCAGTATTGGGGCTTAAACCCAGGGCCTAATACATACTAGGCAAGTTCTCTACCATAGAGCAATACCACCAGACATTTTTATTCTATTTTGAGACTAGATAAATTGTCCAGGCTGGTCTTGAGAATGTGATCCTTCTGCCTTGGTCTCTGGAGCAGTAGTTAGGATTGTAGGCATGAGCCACTGTACCCTGCTGCTTTTTATGCTGTTGGAACCCTGGTATGCTTGATCACAAAGCCAGTATCTTTAATTATTTTTGTGCAAGTTTTATTTCTATGCATTGCAGTATTTTAAAACAAATCTGAAAAACCCAACAAGACTTTGTGAAAAATCTTGAATATTCATTAATAGGTACAAAAATAGGCTTAAAGAGAAGGGGTGACAAGTTATTGAACAACTTATTTCACTGTTCTTTCCATTTTGCCAGTGTTTGTTCTCAAACACTTTCATAAAAATAATTCAGTTAAAACAATAAATGTTGACAAGGATGTGGGGGGAAAGTTACACTCATACACTGCTGTAAATTATGAAAAGCAGTTTGGAGATTCCTTAGAAAACTTGGAATAGAACCACCATTTGGCCCAGCTATCCCACTCCTCAGTTTATACCCAAGGGACTTGAACAGCATATTACAGTGATGCAGCCACATTAAAGTTTATAGAAGCTCATTTCACAATAGCCAAACTATGGAACCAACCTGGATGCCCTTCAACAGATGAATGGATAAAGAAAATGTGGTGTATATACACAGTGGAATATTATTCAGCCTAATAGAAGAATGAAATTATGGCATTTGCAGGTAAATGAATGGAGTTGAAAAATATCATGCTAATCAAAATAAGCCAATCCCAAAGAACCAAAGGCCAAATGTTTTCTCTGATATGCAGATGCTAGTTTACAATACTGGGGGCTAGGAAATAATAGAGATACTTTGGATTAAATAGAAGGGAGTGAAGGGAGCATTGTGGGTATGGGGGTAGGAAGGATAGTAGAATGTATTGGACATTATTACTCTATGTACAGGTATGATTATACATATATGATTATACAATAGGTGTAATCACATACATGATTCTACATCATGTACAACAATAAGAATGAAAAGTTATATTTCATTTATGTATGATGTATAAAAATGCATTCTACTGTCACGAATAACTAATTAGAACAAAAAGAAAAATTCGGTTATAAGATTCTGATTTGGTAAATCAAAATTCTGTTTTAGAAGAACATTTATATCTTAAAATATCTTCTCTTAAAGCTGGGAATATCTTTTAGTGAGACATTCACATTAGAATTCAATTTTTTCAGAAAACAAATGAAAAAAAGATCTTTAACAAAATTTTCTCAATAATAAGCAAAAGGATTTTGGGAAAATGGCAGAGGTGAAGTGTGGCTAAATCTCCCCAAATGCCCTTAGGAAAACTGTCAGAGCAACTAAAGAGCAGAAACACACAAAAAGCATATCCAACAAAACTGGAGACAAATGTTTGACAGCTCTAGCAATTGGGGAAATACAAGTAAAAACTACACTGCAATTCCATCTCACGGCAATCAGAGTGGCAATTATCAAGAATACAAATAGGTGTTGGTGAGGATGTGGGAAAAAAGTGCACTCATACATTGCTGGTAGGGCTGCGAATTGGTGCAGCCACTCTGGAAAGCAATGTGGAGATTCTGCAGAAAACTAGAACTGGAACCACCACACGATCCAGTTATCCCACTCCTTGGTATATATCTAAAAGATGTAAATCAGCATACTGTAAAGATACAGTCACATCCATCCTTATGGATGTATTGCGCAATACAATGCGCAATAGCCAATCTATAGAGTCAACCGAGGTGCCTTTCAACAGATGAATGGATAAAGAATATGTGGTTTATAAACACAATGGAGTATTACTCATCCATGAAGAAGAAAGAAATTATGTTATTTGCTAGTAAATGGATAGAACTAACGCTAAGTGAAATATACTAAGTGAAATAAGCCAATCCCAAAAAGTCAAAGGTTAAATGTTTTATCTGATATGCAGAAGCAAACTCAAAATAAGGGGGATGAAATTTGAGAGAAGAAAGAAAGAAGGAAGGAAAGAAAGAAAGAAAGAAAGAAAGAAAGAAAGAAAGAAAAAAGGAAGGAAGGAAGGAAGGAAGGAAGGAAGGAAGGAAGGAAGGAAGGAAGGGAGGGAGGAAGGAAGGAAAGGAGAGGCAAATTTCATCAAAGTAGAAGAAAGATCAGGTGAGTAGATGAAGGGGAATGAGGAGGAGGATGGAGGGACAGAAAAAGGGAATAACAGTGGAATAAATCTGACAGATTTCATATGTACATACGTGAATATCAACATCAAGTATATCTACAAGACACTAATTGAAAATAAAACTATAAATAAATTACAGAAAGATCAGTAGAGAAGAGGAAGGGAAGCAAGGGGAGGGAGAAGGGGGAGGGGGAAGTGGTGGGGACTGAATTAAAGCAAATTATATTCCTTGCTTTTATGATTATATCAAAATGAATCCTAATGTTATATATAAGTAAAAATAATTTTTAAAAGACTGGAAACAAGTTTCCCCATGAATTTCAAAACAAATAGGTGGGAACAAATGACCTGCAGCCACAGAACTCAAAGCACAGCTTCGGGCCTGGAGGCAGTGAAGCACCAGGGAGTTGGGCCAATTTGTGCCCAGGAGCATCTTACCAGGCTCCTTAACAGGTGGTTGATCTCCTGTGTCAACTTGACTAGGTCATGGTGCATGGTTGCTTGGTCAAACACCAGGCTTCAGAAATGAAGACTAAATTAGGAGGATTATAAAAGGAAATAAATAAAACATTGAGACAAACTAAAGGAAGAAAGGAACAATTTCAAATCAAATGAAGGAGGGTATAAAAATAACAAGAAAAATCATAAAAATTGAATAGCATAGAAGTGTAAATATATCCATGATAGGAAACACTGAATAAAAATTTCAAATCAGGACAGGGGTTGTGGCTCAGTGGTAGAGTGCTTGCCTGGCATGTGTGAGGCATTGGGTTCAATTCTCAGCACCACATATAAATAAATAAATAAGTCCTTTGGGTATAAGCCAAGGAGTGGGATAGCTGGGTCAAATGGTGGTTCCATTCTGAGTTTTCTAAGGAATCTCAGTACTGCTTTCCAGAGTGGCTGCATCAATTTGTAACCTCACCAGTAATGTATGAGTGTATCTTTTTCCCCACATCCTCGCCAACACCTATTGTTGCTTGTATTCTTGATGATACACATTCTAATTGGGGTGAGATGGTATCCTAGGGTAGTTTTGATTTGCATTTCTCTTATTACTAGAAATGTTGAACATTTTTTCATATATCTGTTGATTGCTTGTAGATCCTCTTCTGTGAAGTGTCTGCTCATTTCCTTAGCCCATTTATTGATTGGTTTTTTTGTATTCTTGCTGTAAAGTTTTTTGAGCTCATTATAAATTTTGGAAATTAGTGCTCTATCTGAAGTGTGTGTGTGGCAAAGATTTTCTCCCACTCTGTAGGCTCTCTCTTCACATTGATGATTGTTTCCTTTCCTGAGAAAAAGCTTTGTAGTTTGAATCTATCCCAATTATTGATTCCTGCTTTTATTTCTTGTGCTTTGGGGTTCATGTTGAGGAAGTCTGGTCCTAGGCCAACATGATGAAGATTTGGACCTATTTTTTCCTCTATTAGGTGCAGGGTCTCTGGTCTAATTCCTAGGTCCTTGATCCATAATAGAATGTGACAAACTTCATTATACTATGTATATGTACGAATATGCAAATGGTATGATTCTACTTTGCATACAACCAGAAAAATGATAGTTGTACTCCATTTGTGTACATTGAACCAAAAAATTAAATAAATAAATAAAAGACCATCTCCTTAGTTACCAAGAAAATCAAACATAATGCACAAACCTTTTTTGGAATACTACAGAATGACCTCATCAAAGGAAAACATTTTACATTAAAATCTGGTTGTGATGTTATATCATAACATTATCAGGTGAAATGTTCTACATATTTGTTCAAAGATGGAGCATTTGGATGTGCAATAATTTGTCTATATGTAGAAGTAAACTGATGATTCAAAAAATAAATAAATAAATGGTCCATCAACAACTAAAAAATATTTTTTAAAAAACTCAAATCAAGGAAACAGAAAAGCTACATTTCTCTAAGTTAATAAAACTCCTCTGAAACATAATGAAAGATTCAAAACTACATATTGAAAAAGCATAGCACACATCTGATCTATGCTAACCTAGGAAGTGGTTAGCAAAAATAACCCCAAGGCATATTTTTTAAATTTATTTTGTTTCAAAAAAAAAAAAAAAGAACAAAATTCTTTGGACAAACCCTTTCTAAGGAAAAGAAAATTGGATTACCATTGGATTTTTTACAATAACACTTTATGACAGAAGTTAATGGATTAATACATTTAAGATCATCAAATGTAAAAATGTAAACTAAAGATTCATATGTACCAAAGAGACTTCCAAGAACAAAGGTCAGGGCTGGAATTGTGGCTCAGTGGTAGAGCTCTTGTCTAGCTTGTGTGAGGCAATGTGTAGGATCCTCAGCACCACATATAAATAGATAAATGAAATAAAGGTAAACAAGAACACAATCTTTTACTTCTAAAACAAAAAGAATAAAGAGCACAGATACAATATTATCAATATGCTAGGACTCTGAAAATATTGTTCTCATGAGTCTTCCCTGATATAAGTGTCGGAAAACAAACCTGACATAAGACATTGACGAGGAACTGGTGGTAAACATTAAACACACGAGAACTTGTATAACTATAATTAAATGAGCACTAACGAGGGGAGAAAATATAGTGTTTAACACTGCGGGTAAATGAAGGTGGAATGTTTTCCCTGATAAGTGGATGAAGATACATAATGGGGGTGAGTGGCGGGTGAGAGACGAATGGAGGAACTTTAGATTACATAGAGGAAAATGAGAGGGAGGAGGGGCAGGAGTATGAAAGATGGTGGAATGAGACAGAGATCATTACCCTATGTACATGTATGATTACACGAATGGTGTGAATCTAAATCATGCACAACCATAGAAACAAAAAGTTGTACCCCATTTGTGTACAATGAATCAAAAGGCAGTCCGTGAAAATAAAAAACAAATAAATAAAAGACTATGTAGATATAGGACAGTGAATTTTTTAAAGACAAGAATTGAAGAACAAATGAAAAAATAATTGTTTTTAAAATAATATTGGTGGTGACATTATTAACACTGAAATCCTGAGACAATTGTGTGTATGGTATGGGATAAAGAAAATGAATAATTTTGGGATATTCTTTTTTATTATTCAACATTCTTGAGAACTGGGTTTCTCAATGTAGAAGAGAAGAGATACAGATGTAATATAAAATAAATTAAGGAAAAAACCTCCAAATTTGAATTTGTGTTCATGACATATTTTATCTTAAAAATACAATTATGCAATACATGTGTTATAAACATAAAGTGTATGCTTATATGTTATATAAACACACACATTATTAACATTATCCACTAAATTGATTAGCTCTGAATAAACTAATTCTATTAAAAGATTGAAAAAAGAGGACAAAACAGTTGTTATGCACAGCTAAACATTATATGGCTCCCCTCAATTTAAAAAAAAAAAAAAAAAAGCAGAATCTGTAATCTTTATAAAAGAATCAGACCTGAGGTAAATGTCAAATAAAGATGGCAAGTTTGACTTAGACATGCTGTGTGCTACACAAGTGGAACAAGAAACTTCACATGATAATGAAGGTTTTATAAAGCAAGAACAAATATCTGAGGCTTGTTCTAAGGGAAGAAAAATAGCAGTGCTCTTAAAAGCAATTCACTAGAAATCAACAATAATCAAAACATGAATAAATAATAACAAAGCAGATGCCTCACAAATTTCAGAGGAGTTAAAATCAATTTAGAGAGGTAGTAAGGTCATTAGAGTCATATGAAGAGAATATTTAAAGAAGAAAATTTCTTAAAGTATCAATTTTCAGCCAAAAATCTAAACATACAAGATACAATCATCACCTCCATGACCCCTTATAATGTAATGTTAATAATAAATGCATCTTGAAATTACAAAAAAGTAGTAGAAACTTCATTTTGCACTTCAAATTTAAATAAGAAAAACAAAAATAAAGATGTATACAAGTATACACTGTGCAGTTATTATCCTCCTCATTTTCCCTAGGAGAAAATTGGCATGCATAAAAAGCAAAAGACTGGAAATTTCTGTGAATTAGTGGAAGATGAAAATTAAGCTAGTTTTCAGGGTTTGTTTTTGTTTTTTCATTGCCAACATCAGGGTCTAGTATTTTCACCATCATGTCTTTATACTGATCACTTTGACCAGAATATGAAAGAAATTCTCTTATGTGTATTATTTGTCAGTTATCAGTGACCATTAAAAAAGAAATCACAAATTCATAGCATGAATCTTATCTTGAGGAAATACCAAGGAAATACCATAGCAAGATGGACAACAGAGGGTGCCCTTCACTTTGAGCACACGATGCATTGACTAATCATTTCCTGAATCATTACTAAGTGATGCTTCAGAAAATTCTTGGCAACTGAGTCTTTTAAGCTGCAACAGATGTGAAATGGTGAGTAATATACTTCCATATTTTTCTCCCTACAGGCAGTCGAAATTCAAATAATCAAAGTCAAAGCAAAGGCAAACTGACAATACTTAATTAAATTTCACTGCCAATGGAAAGGCTTAAATAATATCTGGAGATATTAACAAAGAAAGTTTAGTGAAACGAAATCCACAGCTACTTGCTGCTAATTGATTTCCATGTTCAGAGTGAGTAGGGCAAGAGTAAGAAAACTTTTAAGCTGATAATACAATGGATTTCCAGAGAAATGTCATTCTTAAAAAACAGTACCTCTGCTAATGGCTTACTTTTAGATTTTTTTCACTGAGAAGTTACATATCCTCCATAGAACTTATTGGAAAAACATTGACTTAAACCTTCCTTGACTTTTCACTGAAATAACGGTAAAAGACATCATCATATTCTGGTAAAGTTGAATGAAATGCTCTCAGCAAAGTCATGTTATATTTACAGTAAACTAATTTTTTTACTACAAAGGATCAAAGTCCTCATACAGGAGAAAAGTAACCACCCATTTTCATTATGGTTTGCAACAGATACTTTCACAAGCAAAATGAAGCATAGAACTCACAGGTTTCAAGGGAAAAACTTGTGTGAAGATAATGAGAACAGCTGGTTTACCTCCCAGTTTCCCCAGGAGTTACAATGCTGAGAAGCCCAATGCAGCCCTGGTGCACCTGACCTACTCAACTCCTCCCCCATTTAAACACATGAAGATTACAATCTCTCAAAATTGCTAGAATCTATGGCTAAGATATAATGTTCTAGGAGCTTACCCAGGACTCCTGGTAACAGTTTTCTTATCTAACAGTGTAAATTTTATATTAAGAACAATATCAAAGGTATACCATCTCTTCCTCTGATCTTTTTGCGTTAAGTATAAACAATGAATTTATTTTATTAATTTCAGATTTATCCAGACAGCAACTCCACATACCAGTGAATTAAGTAACTACAGAAAATAGAGCAATTTCTCGATCTTTCCAAGGATCATGTTTTCTATTTAATATAAAATCAGTCTTCACAGATCTTGCTCATGATAGTGGTTGAGTTTTTGTTATCAATTGATTAAGGAATTTCAATGAGGAAAAATGTTACTAAGCATGCAATGTCATTTTAAATTATATTTTGCCCATAAGAAACATCAATATATACTTGAAAAAATAATTAATGTTTATTCCATAATATTGAGATTTGTACCCATAAGTATTGGTTAATATTGTCAAATAATTTTCTGCTCATACTTTCCCTCCCCTTCTTGAGAGCACCAATATTGCTTTGTACAAGGTTCACTTTTTTTCTTAAAATCCTTCATACGTCAGGAAAGGATTTAACACTAACACAAGCATTATAGTCAGAGGAATGCTACTTTCTTGCTCAGGTTGACTCTACCAGGCATCCTATAAACCCAGGTTGAGATGGGTCAGCTGATCTTCTATGGTTCTTCAAATGTGCTATTTCTCCTATCTCCCCAATTTCAACTCATGAAATGCCTCTTTCACTTTGTTGCACATGCCAGAGACCTTGATACATCCAAGGGCTCTTGACCCACTCAGTCCATCTCCAATTTATGCCTGCTGTACTGTTCCACGTGAGCCTCTCACATTTTCAAACCTGGACAATTTCGAGAGTCATTGGTCACATTGCTGACTGAGTGATTTTTTAAGTACAGACTGCAAGTTGTCACAGAGCCATCTTCTACAGTACATGAGTCCTTCCCTTCTACCTATTTCTACTGTCTCCTTCCAAAAGTTTTAGCTACCTTGTAAGCTCCAAAGACCCAAAGAAAATACATCTTCCACTGTCAGGTAATCTCAATATTCTCCAAAAGTATTTTTTCATGGCATTTACCTGTAATTCACCTAAACAAACTTTTCAAAATAATCTAATTACTATGGTTTATTCAATACATGTCCTTGAGTGACTTTCAGTAAATATCTCTATCAGAAGCTTTTAATAGCTCTCTCAGATCATACAAAGTCAAACTAAAGACCTATTCTAGATTTTTCAAAACCCAGGAAGCTGAGGCTGGAGAATTCCAAGTGTGGGGCCAGTGTGAGCAACTTAGTGAGACTCTGTCTCAGAATAAGGTCATGTAGCACAATAAAGTGTCCCTAGGATCAATCCCCAGAACTTAAAAAAAAAAAAAAGGGAAATTACACTTCATTTATGTATGATCTATCAAAATGTAAAAATGGCTTCTATTGTCATGTACAATTAATTAGAACAAAAAAATTTAAATTTTAGAAAACGAAGTAGTTCCTAATCTCTCTTTTCATTCAAGCCTCTCTACCATCAGTCTCACACTAATATATCACTTTATTAGTAACTACCAGATGTTTCAGCCACATAGCTTTATTTTCTGCCTTTAAAATTTATTTTTGTTTATTTTCAGAATGTTGCCTTTATTCATTTAATATATTTTCATGATGTCCTTTCTCATCGCCATTCAACTGTTCCATCCCTTAATCTTTCTGAATATTGAAATCTTCTTTACCCTTTTACACAACTAAAATATTAGTTATATGGAAACAGCTTCACTTTATCAGTAAATTTGTTATTCTCTTGTGTCTCAGAATACTTCACAAATACTTCATTTATAGCACAAAGCACAGGATTGTCTATGCCTCAATGCAATAACAAGTGAACCCTAAAATAGCGGCAGTTCAACTGAAGTTTATTCTTGCTAACCAAAGGGAATGGGGCAGACAGACAGACAGACAAGGATCTGGTAACTTCCCATGGGAAATCTAGAGTTAGAGGCAGACTTTAACAGTATTTAAGCATTCCAATGAGTGTTCCAAGGCAAACTAAATGGACACTAAGATGGACTGTGAAAAAATAATCAACCATAACTATCATAAGCAAGAATTCCTATCCTTACTTTACAGATGAGAAAAGATTTCAAGAAATTAGGTCAATTAATGAGACAAAGACATATTCAAATCCAGAGTGTGATTGGTGTTCAATAAGAATTCTAACCACCAACATCCTTGATTCCACAATAATCTTGGCCATAATGATTGCATTAATCCATCTAATTGGTGATGCCTGTTTGGTTTGTAACTGGTATCTTTATGTTATATTAAGCTCCTCTTTCAACAAGAGTCATCTTACCCTTGATTGTTGCATATAACTTAGGCTACATTGTGTCCAGATATTATTCATTGTTAAGGCTCTTGAAAATTTTGAGTTTCTAACTTTTTATCCTGCCGTGATTTAGAGAGGGGAAAGATAAAAAGAAAGCTATTTATTCTGGGCTCAATTGAGTATAGTCTATGTAACCACCACTGACATGTCCTTTTACTTTTAAAAGGAATGCTGCATAACATGAAACAGGATAGATATTCAAAATTTAATTTTTTTTTTATTTTAAACTGTACCACATTTAAAAAGTCATACAATAAACTTCTCATTCTAACTTAGAACTTAAGTGCATCTCTTTCCAGGCCCTTTTTAAAAATGTTGTAACATAATTAGAATCATAATTTATGTTAACATTTGGTATCCTTATTTTTTACTTAACATTACAACAAAAAAATTCATGCTTGCCATATGAGTTTCAAAATCATCATTTAAATATGCAATATTTCATCAATTAGATGCATCTTAATTACTCTCTTAAATACTCCATGTTTTTTCATTGTTTTCCTATTATAAGCAGTGTGTGACATCCATCTCTGTGCATACTTTGAATTATTTTCTTAAATTGCATTCCCAGAAGTGGAATGAGTAAGTCCAAGAACATGAAGGGTTTTTTTTTTTATTCCCCCTACTTCTTCATGAATTCTGCCAAACTCCTTTCTGAAAGGATGGGGCCAATTTATAGGGTGATCAGTAATGTAAGGGAGTAGTAATTTCCCTATGCTCTTACCCTCAGTGGGAAATATATTTCTAAAGTGGTAAGCTAAAAGGAATCTTCATTTTGTAACAAGAGAGAAAGAGAGAGATTGAGGGAAAGAGCCATAAGTTCTAGGCAGTCTTCATCTGCAAGGGGCTTAGAGTTTAAGGGAAAGTAAAATAAATACAAATGATGATAAATAAAACCTGAGTGGATATGAGAAAATAGAGAAAGTCTATAGTAAGAGAAATGTGTCCGAGAAAGGTAGAAACTTGGAAAGCAGACGACACTTAAGATCCTTCCTCAAAGATTGAAAACGGGAAAGGTGGGTAGAAAGAGCACAGAATTGATATGCAAGAGCTAGAGCACAGAGGTGAGAACTAAATGAGAGGCACATGCTGAGATGTTCAGCTTGAGGTTGTAGAAGAATCAAATGGAGTCAAAGAATAGGAGGGGGAATCCTGCTGGGGAGAAAACTGATGATTTTAGAGGGTTATCAAACACTCTAAACAGAATGCTTAGATATAATCCTGTAAGTGATGGAAAACTTCTGCATCGTTCTAAGGAAGAGATAGTCAATTCCAAGTTTAAAAAAAAAATAGTGTGTTTCATCATGCAGTCTATAAAAGCAACATCACCATCATCCTGGAACATGGAAATGCAAAATCTCAGGTCCCACACAAGACTTTCTAGGTCCACACTTTAGCAGTGAGCCCAGCTACTCTATTTTAACTAACCTTCCAAGTGAATCTGCTGTCCCCAAAGAGTTTCAGATGGGAACCACTGTCTTACACTGACATTCTGGCAGTTATGTAGAAGGGGGCTGTGATGAGGCAGGGCTAAATGTTGAAAGACCAGGCAAGATACTGATGAAAAGGTCAAGTTTAGAAATGATGGTCCAGAACATGGGCAGAGGGATTGAAACCACTCAGGTTGAATGAGTTCACAGGGGAGAACTATGCAGACTAGGAACTTCTGGTTAAGGACATAGGATCCTGGGCTATATAAATTCTTAAGGAATCGTCCAAAGAAAAAGGTCCCTTTAAGAAAAAGCAAAGGTTGCCAGCACCATGTTGCATGCCTATAATCCCAGTGTCTCCAGAGGCTGAGGCAGGAGGATCAGGAGTTCAAAGCCAGACTCGGCAAAAGTGAGGTGCTAAGCAACTCAGTGAGACCCTGTCTCTAAATAAAATACAAAATAGGACTGAGGATGTGGCTCTGTGTTCAAGTGTCCCTACGTTCAATCCCCGGTACCCCACTCCCCAAAAAAAGGCATAGTCAAGGTATAGTCAAGCAATTATAAGAAATGTCATGGAAACCAAAGGAATAGAGAGCTTTTTTTCAGGGGAGGGGGAATATAGAGTCAAACAGAGAATAGTAACCTGAAGTATAAAGCCTGAGAAGCATATGCTAAATTTTGCAATTACGGCATAATTTTAACATAGAAAAATGCAGTGTAGTAGAGTGCTAAAAATGGAATATGATTAAAGGAGGATAAAAAGAAAATGAGATTTGACAGAATGAAAGAATCTATAGAAAAAAATAGTGAATGCAGAATGTAAGGAGTAGGAGATAGGTTAATAAGCATTTCTGTAAATTTCAAATAATAAATATTTTAGGATTATGGAACTGTGATCTCTGTCAAAAGAACACATTTGTGCCCTTGTAGGGCAAAAGTGGCCATAGACAAGACATAAATAAATGGCTTTTGCCAGTAAAGCTTTCTTTATAGGAGCAGGTGGCTTGCTGGTGAGCCATAAGATGGCAGTCCCTGGGTTAGAATGTTGCTGTCAGAATTAAGGGAAAGTTTTTCATTTTTTGTAAACTTCTCTGCTTTTAAAATCAGAAAGTAACACATGTGTTTACAATCTGGAAGGAAAGTCAGTGAAAATGGAGATATTGAAGGATGTACCTATTCTTTATTTAACTTTATTTATTGAACTACTATGTTGCAAGCATTATTCTATGCACCAAAACTTTGGGATTAAATAAAAGACAATTTAATTGTTCTTCAAGTCAACAAAGAGAGCTAACAAATAACACACAAATAAAGTACACTAGATGATGCTAAGTGTCACAAAAAGTAATAAAATAAGATATGAACGAGAGTGGCAGCTAGATTGTTCAAGGTTGCACACAGACAGGCAAGACCACTCTGAGACATTGTATTTAAGCCTCACTATGGTCTGAATGTTTGTGTCCCCTCAAAATCTCTATGCTGAGACTTAATCTCCAATGTGGAGGAAGAAGCAGTGGGAGGGGATTAGGTGATGAAAACTGTGCTCTCAGATGGGATTAATGCTCCTATGAAGGAAGCCTGAAGGTGCTTGGTTCCTCCTTCCAACATGTGAGGTCAGACAGAAGTTTTACAAATGCAGTGGTGGAAGTAGCAAGAAATTTCAGATTTCATTAGAAATAAAAAGCAATGATATCTAGCTAGAGAAATTAGAATGAAAGTTAAATATAGGACTTGGGTAAATAGTGAGTAATGAGAGGGGAAAGGAAAAAGACACTCACCATAGTTAAATAATGAATTAATAGGTAACAATGAACGTCCATTCATACTGGATGTAGCCATGAGGATAGCTGCCTATATGAATGCCACCAACAAACTCAGGAAGAGAGATTTGCAGAGCATATGATGTACCTTAAGCATATTTAACCATGCCCAAAGAACTGTATCCATGTAGTATTTAAAGAGTCAATGACTTCCCTGAGAGTTGATTTCATTCAAAAGTATTTGACAATATATGTGTAAAGACTAGGAACAGGGGAAGCAATTTATATTACCTAGTGTGATTGATCATAATTATTTATAAAACAATTGAATTAATGTTTTTATAAATATTTTTGTAGATTGTATCATCCATTTGTAGATGGACATGATACTTTTTTTTTTAATTTACTTATTGATTCATTGAACACAAATGGAGTACAGCTATTGTTTCACTGGTTGTACACAAAGTAGAGTCACACCATCTGTGCGTTCATGCAT
>JAJEJO010005138.1:1546-150588 GCA_020662805.1 Glaucomys volans | reverse complement strand
ATAATATTTATATATAATATAATTTTAGGGAAAGAGAGACAGGAATATCTCAGAAGCTATAATAGGACACTGTGGCATGTGCTGCACGGTATGTAGAGATAACATCCATCAAAGAGAAGGGTCATTCTGGAAAGTCCACAAAACTCAAGAAATGGAATAGTTCAAACAGGTTCAGAATTTGGCAAATAGGAGAACGTAGGTAAGTAAGCCTTATCCAGCTGGATGGAATAAAGGGTTTCTTAGGCTAAGCTCCAGGGACCATAAGGTAGGAAGATACAAAGAAACCTGGTGCATGGTGCTCAATACCTTCACTAAGTTGACCTTAGAGGTGAACCTAGGATGGATAGCTTAGAATTTCAGTTACAAGAAATTCAGAAATGAGGTTTTACTTCTCTCAGCACTTTTTCTTTTCTTTTCTTTTCTTCCCTCCCTCCCCCTCTCTCTCTTTCTTTCTTTTCTTTTCTTTCTCTCTCTCTCTCTCTTTCTCTCTATCTCTCTCTTTCTCTCTTCCTTCCTTCCTTCCTTCCTTCCTTCCTTCCTTCCTTCCTTCCTTTCTTTCTTTCTTTCCCAGGGATTGAACCCGGGGGCACAGAGAGGGTCTCACTAAATTGCTTACAGCCTCATTAAGTTGTTGAGGCTGGCTTTGAATTCACGGTCATCCTGCCTATGCCTTCCAAGCTGCTGTGATTACAGGCATTTGCCACTGTGCCTGGCTCCCCCAGGGTTTTCTTAGGAGAAGTTGAAAAGAAAATCCCAGAAACAAATTTTAATGCAATATTTAAATAATATTTCAATGCTGGACATGCCATCAAAATAAATCCATATCCTGATGGGTTAAAATAGAGGAGCAGCCAAATAGGAAGCCAGTGAGAAATTAGACATGAAGAAAAGGATTTGAGTGGAAGATAGTAAAATAAAAAAGAGCTGCTTTCTGTGCCAGTGAAAATAGAACAATGGTGGATTTTTCAAGAATATCTAAAGTCTTCATGTCACTGGGGGACTGACCTGAGCATGCATAGGATCTGTGAGACATCTTCACCCCTGGCTTGGTGGACTGACAGACAAACTAGGATCACTGACAAAATCTCAGTATTTTCACTCCTAGGCATAGGAAATACAGAGTTTAATTTTAAACCTACTCACCATGTTGTACAAGAGTGGTCCCTACACTGCTTTCAAGGATTCTCCATACTTCTAGGAGTAGAGCTGGTCATCCAGCTACAGAGAATGGAGCTAGGGCAAGGCAATGAATGGCAGCCACTCACAGTATCACATACTAAGACAGAATTCCTGACTTTACATAAGAATTTCCATTTGCCATAGAATTTTCTAGTATTCCATGGGAATTTCCTGCCTAGTCTAAGATATTGATGATAGATCAAATCATCAATTTTATGCATCAAGTTTCATCAATGTATCAAAGAGACAAACAAGCTGTATATAGTGATGATGTGATATAACTCAAAATAAGTTCAAGAGAACATTAGTTCCAAGGGATATTTAAGAATGTAATAAATGAAAGAATTCTATGTTGAAAAAGCGTGAAACTGAGTTCAAAAGATTTAAACATTTATTTATTACAAGACTTCTCAGAGCCAAAGATATGAGATTTTATTCTGACTTTCCAAGAGTACTTTTCAATATTATCTGATGAGGGATCACATTTTAAAAGTGCAGGTAGTGAAAATATACCTCCATAGAATGTAATTTATGAGATCTTTTAAATTTAAGAAAAAAAAAATGCAAAAAGAGAATTCTAATGTTGCCTTCTTGTCAATAGTATTAATATGTTTCTTGTTTACAATAAAAAGCAAGATCCAGAGAGGATCTTGAAGGTGTACAAAGGGAGATATATTCAAGATGTCCCTAACAGGCCTTGTTCATAACAGCCCTACTTAAAAGTTCATCAGCAGGATAACTGACAGATGTAGTCACACAAAGAAAAATTATGCAACTACAAAAATAAAATAAACAACATTTCACACAGCAACACAGATAATAAAACTAAAAACAAAGGAATGGAAAAACAAAACTCATAGTGAATGGAGGAGCCAAGTGGACTTAACAGAGTATAAATACAGCTAGATCCAACAGTATCAGTAAGTCATAACTCTTAACTCTGGAATTATTTATGGGTGTTCATTTTCTTATGTTTTACAGTACTTGTACATGCTATATTTTCCTTTATGTCTATCAAATATTATATAACAAAATGTAATTTTCAAAAACTAATTTTTGCTTGGCACATAATAGGCACTCAATAAATATTTTCTAATGAGCAACATTATTAAACCAAGCAGGATCCCGAAGTGACAGAGCTGCCTAGTAGACACTTAGGCCGGTTATGGACCAGCAATGCCCAGAGGGATGTAATGGTTACAGAAGCCTGGAAAGGAGCACAAGTGGGACTTAAAGTGAAAGACTGAATTTTCTTCATCCCTGGGGTATGGAGAATCACAAACACATCTAGGATCATTGAAATGATATTCAAACAAGTAATAATTTGCACACATCTGGATTCATGGTCCAAGGTTCAAACTCAGTACATTTTTCTTTTTAACATAGTCAATAACTGGAGCTGGGAACATAGTTCATTAGTAGAGCACTTACCTAGCATTTTCGGGGCACTGAGTTCAATTCCCAGAACCACACACACAAAAAAAGAGCAAAATAAAAATAAAATGAAATAATCAACAATGGCAGAACAACCAAACACCCAGTGATATCAGTAATATAAATATTCAATTTGTCAATTAAATCCCAAAATTGATGTGGCTCCTGGGATATTGACTGCTGCCTCATCATGTTACATTAGGATAACATAAATTACTGTTTAAGTCACTAAATTTATTTCCATAAGATGAAAATGTGTTCAGCCACAAAATCCCAGATGCTACTGAGACCCTATTGCTCACTTAAGGAACAGAAACTATTAAAAATGAAATCACAAAGTAAGGGAGTCCTAGATACTACTGAAAACCTCAAAACTCAAAAGTGTCATTACTATTTCCTGAGAAGTGACCCTCAGCATCCTGGTTCTCTGAGGTAGTGCTCATCAGAGAGGTTCTCCTCAGAGAGGTTCCCCAAACCTGAGCAGCTTAGCCTAGGAAATTATCAGGAATGCCAATTCTTAGCCCTCGCCCCAGATCCCCTGGGGTTGAGGCCCAACAATCTGTGTCTCACCAAACTCTCCAGGTGACTCTGACACTCCTGAAGTTTGAATCCAACAGTCCTAGAATAGCAGAGGAATACTCACTAAGAGTAACACTTTGCTGCTTAAAAGATTGCCTTAGCCAAGATATCTCTGTGGTTCACATGTTTTTATCCTTTAAATTTTTATCTTAATTAAGAATAGTCAACCTAGGAGGTCTAGGGTGAAGCCAAACAATTATCTTTAAAGTCTTATCTATTCTTTACCCATTCTACTAACCAAGCACGACTGTGCTGGATATGAGCTTCTCAGGAACCACTGAGAAGTACTCTCTAGAGAAGAGTAAGGTAGAATTTGGGGACTGAAACTTAACAGTAAATCAAGTGCTGCATGATTTACCCAAAGTCTCAGAGCTCTTCTGTGTGGACGAGAAAATATCTCCATGCTATGTTCCCTGCAAAAGGTTTGTGTAAGTGTGGATTTTTTTCCTAACTGTAAATGTACAGGATGTAAGAGCACTTGGGTGGTTTGGGAAGATGAGATCCAATGCAACATGGAACATCCACCTCTCAAAAACATTTAAACTCTTTATCTAAAGCCAATCTAGACATTCAGGATTTTAACATGTGTAAAATAAATCACCCCTTCCCTCAGGAGCCCTGGCCTTGCAGAATAATTTACACAGAAAATGAAGATTCCTATGGGGAAAGGATGTAAATAGTTTATAATATAGGTAAAATATGGATAAAAAAGTCAGCTCCAAGCGATCTTGGACTCTTAGAGCAACAAGGACTCTTAGAAAATCTGAAAAGCTATCTTAAGCATTAAGATGTCTCAGAAATTCAAAACCAAAAATATTGAAAGGAAAGAGAAACTTGGATTTATGAGGTACTTTGAATATTATAAAATAGTGTGCAGAATCTTAACAAGTGAGTTGACAGTTAATTATGTTTACTTTAAGACCGTGTTGCACTTATATTTATTGTTCATAGTTGATATGTATTGGTGCTTTACTTTCCCAAAGAAAAAGGGTGGAGAACTTTCTGTCATAAGACATTCATGGAAAGTCTGTAGTAAAGTGAATCTTTCCAAGTCAAGTTATATAGTTCCAGATGTAAAATGCCACAGTTGAAGGATAAGTGCCTGTACCATTTCAGCATCTGATCAGTAGCATAGGCTAGAACTGGAAAGCAGGTTTAATGACATGTCCAAAAAGTTAGATCCTTGTTCTTCCACTGAAACTTTTCACCTCTCTCCACCTTTCTTGCTGTATTCTAGCCATGTTATGATGTCTGGATTCCTACAGAACCAGCAGAAGCTGCACAGCCTTTTCTGGTCTAGCTTCAGAAATCATAAAGCACCACTTCCAATATAGTCAAAGATCTATCAGTATTCAAGATAAGGGAAAACAGGACTCATTTCTTGGTGACAGTAATGTGAACAACACATTCAAAGAAGAGAATAAGAGACCAGGGCTGGGTTTGTGGCTCAGTAGTAGAGCACTTGCCTTGCATGTGTGAGGCATGGGTTTGATTCTCAGCACCACATAAAAGTAAGTAAAATAAAGATATTGTATCCATCTACCACTAAAAAAAAAAGAATTAAAAAAGAAAAGGCCAGATACTTTTGTGATCATCTTTGGAAAATACAATCTGCCACAGATTGCACACATACCTCTCATTTTTTTTCCTCCTGAATTTTTATTAAAACAATAGTAAACTGATTTCCTGCCCAAGGCAGAAACCCAAAAACACAGGGAGAATAAAAGAAGAAGCAAAAACAACTAAATTCTAGAAGCTGGAAAGCAGATGTTCAACTGGCAAAAGACTTAACAGACCCTAGAAAACTGAGTCTTATACTTGCAACAAGGAAAACTAAAAATGCATGAGATTTACGATAGAATTCCCAAAGGCTAAGCAAATGATAGCATCAGATACCACTGTAAGTATAAGAAGAAAGGAGATAAAAATAAGGAGAATTTTAAGAAACAATCAAATCTCTAGGTCCTCTTCCCAAATTTAGGCAGTGAAATGGCCACTCCTCTCCTATACTGCACAATACTGGAGACAGTTTCTCTTGAAAGAATCACACAGGTTTTAGACTTGGGAACACCTCATAGAATCAAGGGCAGAAGTAACATGGTAAGAAGAAGGGGGTTAAGTACATCCACCAACGACTGAGATGCACAGTTCTGCTTCTCTAATTGACCTCCAGAAAACCAACAGCTAATCATTCACCCCCATGCCCCTGCCCCAGGCAAAGGATGGGACACATCATCTCCAGCAAGTCTGAGCACTTCAGGACAATGTATCTAAAGGTCACAAAACCAAAATGCTCAGCCTGAATCCTATTGTGTCCTCAGGAAAGTCTGAAACATGAAAAGTAACAAAAAATAGGAATGGTAGAGAAATAAGACTCTACAGAGGGAAGAAAACTTCAAAATATGTATTATTAATATCTATTGATACTTAAGAAAAGTTATTGAAACTATAGGAAAAAAAAAAAAAAAACAAAGTGCAGGTAAGAGGAACATCCAGAGAACCAAAACGGCTCTCAGATATTAACACGATAGAAGAAGAGGGTAAAACATTCACCACCCTCCCATCACCAAAAAAAATGTTAGAAGAAAGATAAAAAGATGGCAATGACTTCCAGGTCACCTGACTTAGAAGGATGTGATGTACCTTGAGCTGGTAAGCTCACCAAAGTAGATTTGATCAAAATTGTTTCAAATTATAAACATAACAAGTGATAGAATTGAAAATTCTTCTAGACACCAATTATCAGTGTCAAGGATGCAAAGAGAACATTGATTTCACCCAACATAACAGAAAACAGGAAGAATATAACTTAAAATAAAGGAAACAAACATAGAAAAATGACAGGATACAAGGTCCATTTAAAAATAACATTGTTCCAAAAATGTAAAACTGAAAATGTTAAGTAAAACAATTCAAAACCTATTTCCAAAATCCAAGGAACAAAAGTCTCCAGTTGAGAGACCTATTAAATGCCCATTGTAATAGACACAAATAAGCCTGCATTCAACCACATTATTGCAATACTTAAGAATATTGAGAGCAGACAAAATCAAGGAGAGAGAGAAAGAGAGAGAGAGAGAGAGAGAGAGAGAGAGAGAGAGAGAGAGATCACCTAAAAAGGAACAGAAATGAGAGTAGCCTCAGACTTTTCTCAGCAGCAAGTTTTTAGAAACCAGGAATATTGAAAGCTAATAGAGAAATGCCTTCAGATTTTTCCAGGTGAATGAATTCTACACAGATATAAACTATCAATGAGATAGAACAAAACTAAAGACATTTTCACAGAAGGCAGTCTGGAATCCACAGGAGAGTGGAAACAGAAGATCCCAGAATGACAGAATGTGAGCCAAAGAGCACAACCAGTCAGAGAAGCAGGTTGAGGTTCAAGAAATATTTCTAGAATATGAAACTAAGAGAATACTTGATGCACAGGAGCTTATGGTTGAGAAGGTGATATGTGCATAGGAAATGAATCAAAACTGGACAGCTTTTCACATTGTAGAAATCTGAAAGTTATGCCAGGTAGGCAAGTAACAGAGTTTACTAAACAAGTCAGCTGTGATGCATTTATATAGTTGTAATTATTATGTGAACAATGAATGTTGATCCAATCAAAATCATCATTTAACTTTACTGGTGAAGAGATGGGAAGGGGGGCCTATTTGCTAGAGGGATAGGGGGCAAAAATCACTTTTTCAGTACTGGGAATCAATACATTGTGCCTGACACTGAAAAACCAAGAGGCAGCACTACAAATGCATTACTTAGCAACATGGAAATATGTGCCGAAATAATTAGCTAAAAATGGTTTCTGGGGAAGATATTAAGGAGTTATTTCAGGAAAAAGAAAACACCCTTGTATAGCCTTTTAAATACAGGTTTATTTAACCCTTAACTAAAAACAAAAATATGAGAAAGCATCATTCAGTCAGGAATGACCACATGGGTTTATTCAGAAATGTCTACAATAAGGCATATTGTCAATGTGGTTTAAACAATTCTGCAAGGAACTACACACTATCTGAACTTAGCTGTCTGACATCTCTATTGCCTGAATCTGTGCCAGTCTTGTCTTCTCTTGAAAAATCAAAGGCATTGTTTAAAGTTTCAACTGTTATCAAGGCAGTTTCATTACTGTACCTTTTTCTTTCTTTTATCTTTTCAAATAGGTAAGCATTCATTGGCAGACTCTTGAGACTGAAATTATGCATCCAAGGCAATCATGAACTTACAAAAGGCCATTTTCAATTGATTATGAGAGTGTATGTCTTTCAATAGAGACAGATTCTATTACCTAATCATATAGTTATTCTTAAGTTCTAAGCTATGCTATGAGAATAATTATACTACATTTGAAAATAGCCCTCCTTGACCATTTCTTTGAGACCTTACAAGTTTCCTTAAGTGTCTCATTGCTATAAGACTAATTACAAAAGGCCTTTGCTACAATACCATAAAAATTCTGCTTGCTTCCACATACTTGGAATGAACCAGCTTTTTGAACATACTAAGTCAAGCATAATATTTAGTGTCCAAAAAGATTTTATAAATATTTTCCCAAATAATAGCAAGTTAAATGCTGAACTATAGTTAAATATAAGGAGTTTAGATTTCAAAAGTCATTTGGATCAATAATTAAGATCTTAAAATCTGATTTTCTTTATTTTTTTCAGTATTATCAAGGTGGTCTGCCCTTAGAAAATGGTCCCTGAATATTGTCCTTAGATTCTTCTAAACTTAGTGAGATTTTATTTCAAGTTCTCTGATTTTTCTTACTAGAAAACACAATGAAGTATCTGTTTATGATATACAGTGAAAAAAAGATACAAATGTCAATGAAGGTTAAATGTTTTCTGCAAATCAAATGCTATTAAATAAGTCCCACTGTAATGAAAATCATATTAAAGGTAAGACATTTTCTAGATGATGACTACGGTAATTAATAGCTGACACAATGGATTAGAATCCAAATAAAAAGTTTGGTCAGACTCTGCAATTCATAATAGTATAATTTGGCCATAAAAACATAAAATTTGCAAACATTTCCTGATGTACATCTACTACATAGATATTCAAAGTACCATAAGTAAAGAATATATGTCGGGGGAAAGAGATAATATCACCTTTTGTTCACCACAACTTCAGACAAATGAGAAACACCACCTATTTTAAAGTTGCCTATTTTGCATTTATGTTTCTCTCAAAACAAAATTCTTCTTACTTTTTTTCAAAATGCTACAGTAGTATTTTAATGAGAACATATACAAAGTTCTTTTGAAAACATTTTAATTGATGTCTTTAAACTAGGAAAATAGCATTGAAAATTTAAGCAACCTTAAGTTCCGAAATTTGAGAGAGTATCAATTTCCTAACAGAGTTCTGCAGAATTTTCCTTTAAATGATTTGTCCATTTATTTTAAGTTGACACATAAAATGGTACATATTTATGGGTACTATGTGGTATTTTGACATATGTATTCATTCCATAATGTTCAAATTGGGATAAACATATCTATCTCCTCAATCATGTATCATTTCATTGTGATAAAAATATTTAAAATACTTTTCTCTAGCTTTTTGTTTTAAATACACATACATTATCACTATTGATAGTCACCCTATTATACAATAACACAACAGAAATTTTTTTGTAATCATAAATTAGTACCCATTGATCAATCTTTCTTCCTCTCTACTTTTCTCTCCAGTCTCTGTTAATCACTATTCTACTCTCAAATTCAGAGTCAATATTGTTATATTTCACATATGAGTAAGAATATGTCCTACTCATTTTCCTTTGTCTGGCTTATTTTAGTTAAAATAATGATATCCAGTTGCATTAATGTTGTCACAAATGACAAGATTTTATTCTTTCATGGCTCAATAATACTTCATTGTGTAAAAATTAGAACTATAAATGAATTCAACAAAGTTTCAGGATTCATGAACAATATATTAAAAACTAATAATGTTTATATATGTTATAGAAAATTATCGGAGAAAGAAATCATCAGTAATCCCATTTATAATAGCTATAAACAAGATAAAAATAAAACATAGAAGAATTAATTTAACCAACAAGGTGAACAGTATCTACAATGTAAACTATAAAATGTTGATGAAAGTAGTTGAAGAGAACACAAAAAGATGAAAGACATCCTGTGTTCATGGTTCAGAAAAATCAATATTGTTAAAATGTCCATGCCACCCAAAGTGATCTACAGAGTTGATGCAATCCCTACCAAACTTCCAATGATATTTTTCACAGAACTAGAAAAAATTCTTAAGTTCTAATGGAACCACAAAAGAAGGAAAACAAGCAAAAACAAAACCAAAATTCATAGCAAAAGAAATCTTGAGCAAAATGAACAAAGCAAGAGGCATTATACTACCTGATTTCCAAATATACCACAAAGTTATAATCATAACTGCATGCTACTTTCATAGAAACAAATAGACCAATGCAGCAGAGTAGGAACACAACATGCATACCCATGCATCTATAGGTGCCTACCTTGAACAAGGTGTAAAATCACATGACAGAAAAAGGACAATCTCTCCAAAAATGGCACTGAAAAAACAGAATATCCACATGTAGAAGGAACATTACTGAAAACAGCATGGATGTTTCTCCAAAACAACAACTACAAAATTAACTACCATTATGATCCAGTAACCCAGCTTCTAAAGTGTGTATCTAAGGGAAATGAAATTAGTCTACCAATGAGACAGCTGAATTCCTTTGTTTATTGCATTAGTAATTACAAATAACCAGAAAATGGACAGCATAAGTGTCCATTAATGAATGAATGAATGGATGAATGGATAGATGGAGAAAATTCTTCTTATTAAACCATCTCTATGTCCTGTTTCCACAGCAGCCCATTGGTTAGGCTCAGCTCAGTGTATTGCATTCCTCTTAAAAATCCAGTCAGTAACTTCATTTCAAGCCTTGGGGCATACTAGTTCCTTGCATCCTCTTTGGTCCCTTCATTCTGATGATTTATTAAGGGTGCAGAAATGATAATTAATATAACCGAAAGGGAAAAAATATCAATCTGGTTCATCTGTAAAGATTTGTCACAATTTGAGTCAAATCATTGTTATACTCATTTTCCAAAAACATCTTTAATATGTTTGTCATCATGGATTATGCATTCCTAAACAACAGAAAATCTGTAAACCTGCTTTAGATCACTATGACATTAAAATGGACATCAATACATTTCTTCCTAAATCTAATCTGCCCATTGTTGCTGAGATTCTCAACTTTTTTTATTTATTTTTCTTTTTTTTTGCTTTTTGTATGACAGATTTAGGTGAAAGATAATGCAAAGCCACATAAAATATTTCACCACATTAAATTTAACTCCCTAAGCATACCAGGAACTCATGCATTTCCTAGAACTAAAAACCATTACCTTACACTTCTTGTGATTTATTTTGAGATTATATTTTGTTCACTACTCAAAGAAGGCATTCAGCTGCTTCTGAAGGCCAACTGGGGTTTGAGAGATTAATGAATACTGAATCTTCAGCATTAAAAAAAGAACAGTCACACAGATGTTAAAAACATTTTAGTCATGAAAACTATGCCAAAAGTTTCAGTGATATCATGTAAATGGATGCTAAATAATGAAAGGCCAGCTCTCCCATCATCCTCTCTTTTGAAGGATTTGACCATAATCCAGCATGTATCCTTCAACCTGTAAATTATTAACTATATCTAAAAGGAGACTTAGGAAATTTCATAGTGACTCACATTCACTCCTGATATTTGATATTTGCATAAATAAATCTTGTCCTTATGAAGTTGGAGATTAAATTTTGATCTGAATTACCCTACTCCAAGACTTCAAGCAAAGATTACCAAATCTGGTAATCTGATTACCAGATTTGGTAATCTTTGCCAAAATCTGGATAATGTAAGAGAAGCGTAACAAAAACAGTAAGTAAATATGCAAAGAAAGAAAGCATTGACAAGTTAGATATAAAAATGGATGGGAAAAATCTAGGAACAGAAAATAAGAGCAAAATAAAAAGAATTCTGCAAGTTATGGTACAACACAGAAAGTCCAGACAAATTCACCCCTATCTCTGTCAATTTCTTTCCCAGTGCCAAGTCTGTTTAAAGAGAGCTGCTGTTGTGCTGGCTATAGCATACAGATTACAACTAAAGTAAATAAGAGTGTTTAAGAAACATATTCAAAATCATCAATAATTTATTATGATAGCCAATTGTGTGTGCATGTGAATGTGAACCTGGGCATACATGCACACACATTTATACAGATATACCACCCAGAACAAAGCATGGGTTATCTTCTACACTAGGACAGGAATACAAAGTACTACTCCACTGTGAGAGACTTTGCCGTGGCAGAGGCTAGAAAGAATTTACCCTGCCCAGAAGATTTAAGTATCTATACTCACAAAGTACCTGTCATAAGTCCATAAGCCAAATTAAAGGAAAAAAAAAACTTTAGAAGTACTTTACCCACATGGATCACAGTTATCTAGCTTCATACTGCAGGGAAGCAGAAGAAGTTAAACACTGTATTTTATTTTTACTTCCTTGTGCATGATTCTTTGAAGATTTCTGCGTTCAGTTTCTAGCAAGATCTAGTTTAGGTTTATTCTACTAATGATATATATACAAGATATTACAGTGTAAATCTTAAATGTTTTCACTGTATTTTGAGCCTTATTTTTATGTTATCATTCTTGCTATTTTATCATAAATCCATTCTAATTATATATTTCAGAATAAAAGTTATACTTGAAAGTTACATCATTTCCCTGAATGGAATTTTGTAAAAAGGCTTCTACTCACTAATTTCATTCCTTTTGTAAAAGCAGAAATGACTTTAATATTGTAATATTTTAAGTGTTTTTGAAAGTATATTGACTAATTTGTGCTTAGACTTAGAAATTACAAAGTATTAAACTTAAAAACAAGAGCTCAGTATTTTGTACATGTACATAGATTAGAGTTCAGGAGTGAAGCTGTTCATCAGAACATTAATAGTTCCTTTATTCCCACAGGTTAATTTTCATGAAATAATTTCCAATTTACTAGAAGATTCTATTGCTGAGAACATCCTATTCCCTAGTCATGTTAATCATTCATTTAATAATAATAATAATAATAATAATAATAATAATAATAATGCTGACTAACCTATAGTAAGTAGAATTTGGAATTTGGAGGGGGGGCAGGTATTGGGGATTGAACCTAGGGGTGCTTAACCACTGAACCACATTCTCAGACTTTTAAAATATTTTATTTAGAAACAGGGTCTCTCTAAGTTGCTTAAGGCCTGGTTAAGTTGCTGAGGCTGGTTTTGAACTCACAATCTTCCTACCTCAGCATCCTGAGCAACTGGGATTGCAGGTATGTGCCATGGCATCGGACTGGTAGGTAGAATTTTGGTTCCTGTAGCCTACACCCCTCTACTGTGAGTACTACATTATAGCAAAAGAGACTTTTCAAATATAATTAAATTTACTAATCAGCTGGCTTTAGGCTAGGAAAATTATGCCTGACTTATCTGGGTAGGTCAAATGTAATCTCATGAACCCTTACAAACAGAAGAGGAAGACAAGATAGTTAATGAGAGAGATGTCAAAGGGATTCAAATCATGAAATGGATTCAGTGTGGCACTGTTGGCTGGAAAATGGAGGGGCTCACTTATCAAGGGAACAGGAGCCTCAGTCCTACAATATAAGGAACTGAATCTTTTAATAAACCTGAAAGCAGTTTCCTCCTCAGAACCTTGGGACATGAACCCAGGCTGGCCAACACCTTTATTTCTGTCTCTTAAGACCCTAAGCAGAAACCCAGCAGAGCCTGTCTGGACTCTGATCTAGGGAAATGCGAGATAATATGTGGGTATTAAGTTACCAAGTAGGTGTTAGTTTTTTGCAGCTGCAATAAGAAACTAATACTCCATAGCAGAGCGCTTACATGTGCCAAGCACAGAGTCATTTACTTATATAATCTCATTAAATCCTCACAACCACCTTGTAAGTCACATTCCATTTTTTGGGCAACAAGATTAAGACAGAGATTGGAAGTAAACTACGACACAAGTAGTACGTGGCAGAGCCCAGAGCTGAACCTAAGCAGTCCAACTTCAAAGACTGTGATATTAAGACTACCATTGCATTGGGAAGAAGTAGGGTTAGGCTTAGAGGTAGAGGAAGAGAGAATGGGAGAGAGGATAACATGAAGAGAGGCAAAACATTGGCTACCAGAAAATTAGAAGGAAAATTTCAGAATTCCAACTGCTCTGTCCAGCATCTTCTCATCAAAGAATGTTTCCTTGATGGCATATATATCATCAGGGACTTGCATGAATTACTTCTAGATATTGATTTTATTTCTAGCACCCACAGCAAACTGGAGTATGCTGGGAAGTTGCTTCATGCTGCAGAGAATCAGCTAAGATTACACAAAAAGAAAACAGTTGTCTTATTTTACCTGTGAGAACTGCCTTCATTGGACTTCAATGATCCAATTTCCCGGTGTTCATTTAGAACATCAAGTGGTAATTGTTTTTGCTCGTGAATAACCAGGTATTGCTGCCTTTTCACTTATCTCTAGTCCAGTTAGGTAAATCTGAAGTAGCAAGACAATTTTCTCTAGTGAAATTTGCTTTTTAAGCCATGACTCTGTGTATAGAAAATGCCACCCACCCATAAGATGAGGCATGTACTCACAAGCTCTTCAGCCTTCTATGTGGCCATTTAGCCTTTCTGGTTTAGAAATGCAAGTGCTGACCAAAATGAGTCCTTGTCACTGTGTAAAGGGGCATTCTCAGGAGATTCTTCTCAGAGATCTGTAACTTGTCTGAAGTAAATCAGTAGATATATTTTAGAGGTATTTAGGAATCAAATGGAAGAAATATTTGTCACAATTTGCAAATATTCATTATAAGTGAAAAAACTGTAAGTGTGCTCCTCCATCCCCACATTACAAATTCTAGTGGTAGGATACTCTGTGAAAATATGACTTAAAACAGTGTGTACAAAAGTGGCTAGATAAATATTAATATGAGGAAAATCAAGGCAATGCATTTAGGAATAAATAATTCATACTATAAGTACAAAACAGAGTTCTGAACTAATAATTATGGTCAAGAATAAAGGATCTACAATACGTGGAAACTCTTTGCATTAGGCTGCCATGGTTTGAAAAGTCAGCTAAACATCATGTGTGATTAGGCAATTTTATTATATGAGGGAAACAGTGAGTAATTATTATTTTCCTCTTATATGAAATTATGGTGCATCCATACCTGATATACAAGTTGTCCTTGGAAGGTGGATCTGCTGGGGGAGTGTTTTCTGCAGACAGCCTCTGGTGCTAAGTTGTGGAATTCATTGCAGCATTCATGCTGAGGCCTCACTTCACCCAGACGCCTTAGGACCAATGACAGTGCTCACCAGTGGTTCTAGAGCTGCTGTATTCCTATGCAAAGTGGAACTTCTCTCTGGCTGCCGATCTTTCCTCTGATACTAGCCATAACCTAACCAAAACCTTCTCAGAGCTACACTGCTCTTCTCCCCATTCTCCTTCTCCCTTATCTTTTTACAAGTGTCAGGCATGAATCATACTCACATTCTTCCTCTCCCCTTCATCCTCTGTGAACATTTCCTTAAATAAATCTATTGCACACCTAATTCCATATTGACATCTTCTTCCACAAGGACCCAAGCTAAAATTCTTGGTTGGTTCCAGAAATGATTTGATAAGAAGTGGTAAAATGGGAGCCAGATCCCTTTCTACATGGCTAGAAGGAGGCAGATCATTTCTGGCATATAGAAGGAGCTCAACTGCTAAAAATTTTGCTATTGGTGACCTGAGAAAATGGTTAAGCAGAGAAGAACACTTTTACTAGTGTAAAGATCCAGGAGTTTGAAATCTATGGTGAAAAAAATATGTTTTAAAAAAGCATATAAGAACAATAGAACTGGCCAGTTATTGCTAAGTTGCACAGAGGGATAATAACAAACTTGAATCAGTGAAGCGAGAATTAAATGTTTAAAAAGCCATATGGCCTTTTTGATAGCTTCTAAAGAAGCCTCCATTTGGGCAGTACAAAAGCTACCACAAAGGAAGAACAAGCACAGGATTCAAGTGTTAGGCTCATGGAGCTCTAGATTCCTTACAATGACCTGCCAAGGCAGGTCGGTAGGCTAAGACCAGGGCTCAAATTGTGAAGATTCAGAACACTAAGATACGGGATAGGAAGGACTAGGTAGATGCTGCAAAGAATTGGGGCTCTGTAGACTGCCCTGAAACCATGGAGCCTACAGAGGCAACCCTCCCCTTATTAATAGATGGCACAAATCCCATGCAGGAGACATTCCAAAGGACTCTCTTCTGCAAAAGACAAGTATTCCGGAGAAGCTGTCATCACCACCTCTTCTGACTGCCAGTCTGGTCCTGAGGGTAATTCCTAGCACAACTCAGTTGGGTTTGTATAGGACCAAATAAGGCAGGAAAGGCATTACATGTTAAAGAAATAAGGGTTAGAAATCTTGAACTGACCAGAGCTGGGAGAGTACCCTATGACTGGATTTTGACGGAGTGTAGTCAAGAGAACCTGAAAGTAATATCAAATGAAGAGTAATTCATTCACTTGGGAACATTTTCTTGTGGTATGGGTTTCATATCTTGTCAAGAACTTCAAAACACAGGGCAAAATCACTGTTAGGGAGATTTTCAGAAGCTTAGAGAAAGCAGAGGCCTATGCCAAGCAAAATTAAAATGCCTGGACTGGCATGGCAGATAGAGGAGGATGTGACTAAAAGGTTCTAAGGAGTAGACATGCTGGAACAAACATCCAAATAAGGATTATGAGGCAAGAGAGGACCCAGAGGACCGAGAGGACCCAACATTCACCAAGGCTATCAGGAGTGCCCTGGCAAGGGAGCACCAGCCTCATTACGAAGTTCAGCAGAGAACTGACTTCTCTACAGGTCAGGGCTAGAACAGGGGAGGTGGCACTAAGCCCAACTCATTAATAGTCAAAGGGGCAACAGAGCCAAGGGGTAGCATTTCACTGCTAGAAGCCATGAGCCACAATTATCACAATAACTTACAAAGGAGTTAACCCATTAGGACTTGTGAAAATGGTAAATTGTCTTTCACATCCTAGGAAATAAATTGACAACAATGGGGTGCTGCTTACTATACAACAATGAAAGAGCAAATAACTGGTATGACTCATTTCCTGAGAAAGTCCCTAAATGGTTAAAATAAATACAGTTAGTTCTTCCAGAGGAAACTACAATCATGACTGTACACTGGGGAAAGACTATGATATAACATTTTAAGAACTATTAGGTATATCTTTCTCAATTGGCACAGGTACCTAGAAACTGAAATCACCATCATAACACCCTCATTAGAGTATGGTCCAGGTTATTAATGGAATCTTCTATAAAATCCAATTTACAGGGGGATCACTGGGTCCACAGACCAATGGAGTATGCATTACTATAGCTGGGAAGGTGAGTAAAGACTTCTAAAACTTCCCCTACCCTCAGCCAGTTTAGTAAAGAAAACAAATACCATAACATAGAAGGATGTTGGAGACTGCTGGTATCATTAAATCTCAACACTTTATGAGTGTAGAGCTCACAGTTCTCTGCAGAAACTGGATAGATTAGGGAGGAAGTCTATAGAGGACCAAAAGCTCCACCACATAGCAGCCCTGAGTACATCTGCCAGATCAAACATGGTTTCAAGGCTGGAGGAGATAAATAAGTCCTTCTCATCATTAAACATGTTCCATCATCATGGTATTTACCTGAAATGGATAAAAATGTCCTTGTAGTTTGTTTTAGTCAACTTTATCGCTGCTGTGACTAAAAGATCTGACCAGAATAATTTTAGGGGAGGAAAAGTATATTAGAGGGCTCATGGTTTCAGAGTTCTCAGTCCATGGACAGCAGGTTCCATTCCTGGCACTTGAGGTGGGACAGAACATCATGGCAGAAGAGTGTGGTGGAAGGAAGTGGCTCACATTATGATCAGACAGCAGGAGAGAGAGAGAGAGAGAGAGAGAGAGAGAGACAGTCTCCACTCACCAGAACAAATTATATACCCCAAAAGCATGCCCCCCAGGGACTCACCTCCTCCAGGTATGACCTACCCACCTTCAGTCACCACTCAGTCAATCCCATCAGGGAATTAATTCATTGATTGGGTTAAGACCTCATAGCCCAATCTTCTCCTCTACAACTACCCTGCATTATCTCACACATGAACTTTTGGGGAACCCCTCACATCCAAACCATAACATAGTTTTACTCCTAGGCCATGATAATTCTGTGCTCTCTGATATAGTACCATCGAATGTGATGTGGGCTGTTTGGACCTCCCACAGAAAATTGCACTGATCCATTACATCAATGACTTCATGCTTTTCAGGCAGGATGAACAAGAGAGAGCTAGAACTCTAGAGGCATTGTTGAGACAACTTCCCTCACAGCATGTGATAGGAATTCTTTAAAATTGAGGTGCATTCTACTTTTGTAAAGTTTTCAGGGGTCTTGTAGTCAGGACTGCAGGAATATCCAGTCTAAAATAAAACACAAATTGTTGCACTTGGCATCCTCAACTACAAATAAGAAAGCACAAAACCTTGTGGACTTTTTTTAGATCTGGAGGCAACACATTCCACACTAAGAAGTACTTCTTTGGCCTACATAATGGAAAATATGGAAGACTGCCAGATTTGAGTGGGGCCCCGAACAGGAAAGGGCTTAGCAGCAGGTGCAGGCTGCAGTGCAAGCAGTCATGTTGCCAGACTGTATAATGCAGTAGACCAAATGGTATAGAAAGTGTCGGCAGGACAAAAAGATGCAGTGTGGATTTTATGGTAAGCCCCTACAGGAGAATCACAATGTGGGACTCTGGTTTCGAGAGTGAGTCCATGACATCTAAAATGGAGAATTATAAACCTTCCAAGGAACAGCTTCTATCACATTGCTAGGTCCTAGTGCAGATAAAATGCTTGATCTTGGGACAGTGACCATGCATTCAGCATTGCCCATTGTATTAATTTTTCCCACGTTTCTTTTCAGTGAGTTATAGTTGTACATCCTGATGAGGTTTGTTGTTACATGTTTGCACATGCACAATACATATATCACAGTATAATTTGGCCAAGATCACTCCCTATGCTGTTAAATTTCCCAAGGAAGTTGAGCAGACCCAGCAGTGACCCATCATAAGAAGAAATGGTGCACTAGGATGAAGAAGCAGGAGCAGAGAGCAAGAGTAAGGCACACAGGCAGGAAGCCTCAGCCTCATGTCAGGTACCATGGTTTTACCAATGTCCCTCCCTCTTCTTACTCATTACCATAAGCAGGTCCTGCATAAATAGCTGAGAGAGGAGGGAAATGCCCAAGTTAATGGATAAGTGGGCTTGGCATGTGGGTGTAAATCCCAAATAATGTCCACTGCATTAAAACTACATTCAGGGGTGGGGTCTTGAACAACCCTAATGAGATGTTCCTAGTGGATGGAAGTGCAAGTGGTTCGGATATACTTTGTATTGCAAGGGAAATGACATGAAGAAAGATGGTATATGTATATATTTCTGTGCAGTAGCCAATCAGTGGTCTGGAAGGAAAAGTACTGGAAGGTCAGAGACAAGGAGGTCTCTAGTAGAGACACATTCACAAACATGTAGGAGTAGGCATTAGGTATGAGGGTTTTTGTATCACATATCAGTATTTACTGAAAATCATCCATTATGGAAGAGGCACAGATTTAGACAAAAGGACGTTAGTTGATTCAGTCATCAGCCACCCAGAAATGGTATGATGGACATATAAACAAAGATATCAAGGTGACAATGTTGGGGGGTACACTGGGCCCTAACATGAACTTACACTTATCCAGGCCTACTCAGCTATGATCACCTCTGCATATCCCATCTGCCATCACCAAAGAATCCCCAGATGTCACTCTTTCCCCAAGAGAACAGTCAGTCACTTGATGGCAGCTTCACTACATTTGCTCTTTTTCATTCTTGCCCCCATAGAGAAAAATACCTCTTCTGAGTATAAATTTGTTTTTCTGCCCACAGATCACAACTACTTCTGCCCCTAACTACTGAGGTCTTGACAGAGTGCCTGATTACACATGGACCACCATGCAACATAGCAAGGGCAAGTGACCCTGATGATAAGGGGAGATGGTGCTGCTTTGACATGTGGAGCAAGGAGGACTCTGGGAAACCTGGTGATTAATTTGTGCATCTCTGGAGAATCCCTTTCTCAGTTGTAAATGGATACATGTACCAACTCTGACCTGAGAAACATATGATTACTAGGGCTCTGACACCTCAGGAATAAAGATGTGGATCATAATATCGAGTTAGCCAAGGAGATAGCTGAGGATGTGGGACATTTAGAATGAATAGTGGAGGAGGGGATATGAATTACAGACAGACCTGAGACCAAATGCAGTAACAGAGCTGTTATTCATACCACTAACCTTGATGTTTTGATTTCTCACTAGGAGTCCATAGGAACTCTAGAGAAGCTGCTGTCCATCACAGATGAAGAAGTGGATCTGGGCCACACCAAAGTGGACTGTGGAAGCCACAAGACTGAACTCACTTTAAAGAGTGGCTGCAGTAACAGTTACCAGTTGCTACACATTTGGCATATATCACAGCATTCACACTGGGGTCATATTCTTTCTAGATAGCTGCCAATCAATCATCATGCAAGGTGGGATGCTCAAACTGTGCCTTTCCTGCCCCATGGGAAAATTTTAACAGGTGATATTTGTTCTGAGACTACACACATATCTGAGTGTGACTTTTTTCCCCAGCTGTACTGCAGTGTAAAGCTGTGTCTGCTGAACCTTTCTTCCTTCCCTCTTTCTCTTTACAGGTGTCAGACCAGTGTTTGTAGCCTGAGGTCCTCCTTACCTGCTTTGTTCCCTCTTCTCTTTCATCCTTCACAGGCATTTGCCCCAGTCAGTCCCTTACACAGCTGACTTTGTCAAGACTTCTGCTTCCCAGAGACCTGAACTACACTACAGCATTTCATTTCTTTAACTTTACAGAGATACAACTTGAGAAACTCTACATTTGAGAATGGTAACTAGAGGGAGCAACAGGCAGGGAGACTTCTCAGTGAATGAAATGTGACTGTACTAAAGACCTTTTCATTTGTGTTGATGTGATGAGAACTATAAATTCATATGGAGTATGGACAAATTCTCCAAACACTAGTAGCCTTGGATGCAAGTTATCTGAACCTGAATAGTGAGTCAAAGATAGAACAAAGGGAAAGACAGAAGGTCTGAGATAAGGGTAAAACTAGAAACAGATCTCATAGGGAAAAAAGCAAGTAACCACCCCATCATTATAGCTCATGAATGAAAAACGATAATATGGATAACAAGTATTATACTTTAAAATAAAGTATATTCCTTGAGGACAACAATGACAATAATACAATAATCTCCCAAAAGTTTCAGAAAGTTAACAGTAGCTTTAAATTACTAATAAGAAAGCCTATGTTGTTCTCCCATGGCAAAGATTTTGGAGGGTTGTTAGCAAGATAGTATTATCCAAAATGAACTGTGTATCTGGCCTGGATTAGTAGTTTCCATTTTTATGTCCATTTTTATTTTTTCATTTTTACACTAACTCTGCAAGAGACTTAGTAAGCCTCTGTTTTGTATCCAATTCATAATTAAGAGTATTTTTTGTTTCTCACTAAAAACATGCATATACATGAGAAGATTACACTGTCAATCAAATTGTAGATTATTTGAAGCATCAGCCAAAAGCATCAGCAGTTACAGTGGATATTTTTGCACTGGAAGTGAACTTAAATAGTAAATTGGTTTTACATAGGCCACAAAAATAGTCTTCAGGTAATAACTCTTACTTGTTCCTGAATCAGTCCAAATTTGAATTCATGATTCAAGTTGGCATGGTGGAATATTTTATATTTAAAGAATATCAAACCTAACCAAGAGCTGCATTTGTTTAGTTTTTCCTCTTACACAGGCTAAACTTAATTTTGTAGTAGTTTCAAGAATTTGGGACTCATGAATCATTTACTTATATCAGTTTCAATTTCATTACCTTTCCATTCTCTGAATACATAATTGTTCCTGTTTATTTTTTTTTAATTTACAAGGAAATTCACAAGGACAAGTTTGGCACTTCTTCACTTGTTCTGAGTTGTTTATGTGGTTGGATTCAGCTTTAAGGCTTAGATCCAGTTTACACTCATAACTCTTCTGTGCCTCTGACAAATTCTAGGGGGTCTTAAAGAGAAGCATTATGTTCATGTGATATGATGCAAAACCACTGAGCTCATCCAAGGTGTCAGACTCAGGGGCTGATCCTTTCCAATGTGTAAAAATAAATATCCCAATCTCCGGCTCCTCTGATTGCACCAGTCACAAGTTGTCAGATGATTCCTTTGTTCCTAAATATTTTTAATAACTGGAAATAACCATTTTAGCCCCATCTTCAAAAGGCAGCATATTTTATCCAAACTATTTCTAACAATTCCAAACCCAAAGATATGGTTTTAAGTTTCTTAGTGGCAGGAAGTAAACTAAACTTTTTTCTTTTTAATGAAGGATGTCAAAAGAACAACTAGGTCTTTGTCAGAATCCAGCCTTGAGGAAAAAGTCTAAATGAGAATTACAGGGTAAATGTTTTGCTTCTAATATTACTTTATTCTTTATTAATTCATTAACCAGGAAGTTTTTCTTGATCATCTCAACTGTGCTAGATACAAAGGGATAATACAAAATGAATAGTGCTCAATTCCGATTCAAAACTTTAAGGTCTAATGGTACAGATAAAATTAATACACATGAACTATATATAGAATAATTGATGGTGAGCTTTGTGGTGCTGACTTTAAGCGTTAACAGGTGTTTGGAACAAAGGAGAGACTGGTGAAAGTCAATGTCATAAAAGAAAGCTTTATGGAGGAAGTGGCATTTGAATTGAGGTTTAAAGGATGAAGGAACCGAGTTAGTAGCATGGCAATGTGGTTAAGAGCAATGGTTCTATAATGAGGCAAACCTTAGCCTCCATATGGTTGGGAAGCTGTGGGGCTCAAAGAAATGAAGATAGCTTACATTTAAGCTTCTTTACCTGCAAGAGATATTAACAAAAATTGTAATACCCACTGCATTGTTTTGTTTTGTTCTAGAAAGTGGAATAACATATATAAGGTGCTCAGCCATAAAAGTTATCTATTAGCTTTAGGCGAAGAGCTGTGACACACTGAAGAGAAAGAGAACAAGTCAAACAAAGATGAGGTAGAGCATCCACGCAGACGTACTTGGCTAGAACACAGGGCTGTGGTAGAGCCTGATGGTGATACCACCAAACAGATCAAGTAGCACCATGTTGGAGGGAAGCATAGAAACTTGATATGCATATTTGCCAAACATTCAAACAATATTAGCATCAACCTTACACAGAGCATTATGCTAGATACTAAAAATTCCATGGTGAAGACGTGTATCTTTCCTGCCCCCATGAATGGGTATTGCAGAGAAGAATAAAAATATTAAAATATTTGAGTGGTAAAGGAGAAAGGTAAAAGATTCAAAAGTTTTTATATTACTGTGGATTTTATAAAAGATGTTGATGTTGAAAAAGTTTTTCTAACCATAAAAATAATTACTATTAACCTGTGTGAGATAAGAAATATGATTAGCTATGGCATATGACTGTCTGAGAGAAAACAATACTCACTGACTACATAGCACTTGTCAATCAGTTTCATGGGACAGTCACTCAGTGTGATAAAGCCAACACAGAATTGGAGCAAACTGTTGATGTCATGAAAATGCAACCTCAGTTCTTAAAACCCCTTTGAAACCTGCATACATGACTTTTTCTTTCCTCAAACTCTGGGCTGACTCAATATAGCATTTTTCTGATCTGAACCTCCTTACATTCTAGCTTTGTATAACTCTTGTTAGCCTACTATGATTTCTTTATTGCAGCATAACTTTTTCTTTCTCCTCCTCACAACCCCAAACATCCTTTCTCTTCATTATAAGGTGCTGGGTGGACAAACACCTCCTTTCTCGCACACCTGCTTTCTCATATATCTCACTCAATTAAAAAAATTCTCTGAGCATCTACTATATTCCCTTCACTGAAACAGCCACAGATTTTATTCTTTCCTGGAATACTATCTTTTTGTGAGCATGGAGGTTGTGTATAAATAGATTTAATAGAAGAAGAGTTCTATTAATTCTATTTGTTTGGTTAAATATTTTTCAAATATATTCTATATACCATAGGTATTTCTAATCTGAAGTGGTTGGTTCATAGAAATCATATCTTAAAAAATCCAATGTATAAGTCAGGATATCCTAGCTTATATGCAATAACAAAAGAAACACCAATCTTGCAGTGTCTTAACAGCAGCAATCGATTTCTCAGCACATGCTCCATAATTAGTCAACAGGGAAGCTTGAAGTATGGTATTCATGCTGAGACTCAGGGGACAAAGGCTTTATTTTCTTAGCAGCTGCAATTTTACAAGGGCCTTCAGGTTTTAGCAGGATGGGAAAGAGACCAGAGTCAAGCACATGTGCTCCTATGCTTTAACTCAGAGGTGACACCAGTCACTTCACTCATTTTCTTGGTTAGAACATGTGACCAAAGGTAAAGACATGCAATCCTCCTGCACTCCCAGAAGGATTGAGGGCCAAAAATATCTGTGAGCAATGCCTGTCATATCCTACAAGACAAATCAAACTGCCCGTTTAAGATACATGATCCACAGAATGCTATTCATTTTCAGCAGATACCCTAAAACAGAACTGCAACATTAACAATTCTCTGATCATTTGTCACATAGCAATTTTCTGTCAACTTTACTACTTTGAACTTCCACATTTATAAATACTCAGACATTTTCTCAAATAGCGACCAAATAGGGAGAATGAACATAGTTCTCCAACAACTTTTAACAGGAATGACAGCTTCATGACACTGACCAGATTTCCAACAACACTCAGGGAAGACCTCCTCTGATTTACTCCAAGGGTTTTCAACAGCTTTAGGTTGAGTCCCGTTTCTGATTCTATTCTAATAGAAATCCCCGGCCATCCAGGGTTTCTTTTATTTCACTCTGATGACTTTCCTATAAACCTGGAATGTTAAAAGAACTTTTTGTCTCTCTAGGGCGCCCGATTTTCTAAAATTTGTCTTGGCTCTTCCTTAGAGTTAAAGGTATTCTAAATTGCATTATATGCCTTAGGACCAGCATATCACTCCAGTCCAAAGAAAGAAAGCCAACAAATGCATCTAAGGTGAAATTTTTAGCTCACCAATGTTAACATAGAACTGAAATATAGTCATACTCGTTTAAAAACTTCAAATTTGGAAAGAAGAAAACATATAGAGCATTTTTCAGGAAGGATCCTGGGATTTTACTGTTCTCTTTATTCATGGCAGGTGTATTTGTTCTACTTTGAACTTCTGTCATTTGCATTCATTTGGGTTATATACTCATTAGCTTCATGCACCATGGTGTAAACACCTTGCTAGTGATAGACTTGTGGTCTTTTTATAATGATTATAAAATGATAAGAGTGATACTTTGAACTGTGTGCTTTTCTTCTAATCAGCTCAAAGCTTATGTCACAATCAACATAATAGTTTTATATTAGTGTTGCAGGCTTTCATTGACATGCTAACACAATCAGTTGTCATAAACCAGTCAAAGAAGAATGGGGCCATTATGTTGATCCTATTGATTTAGACTAAGTGAAAGTGTCCTGTGTCTTTAAGTCTTTTTAGCACCCCTTCAGATATGAATTAAAACTATTTATTGAAAAGAAAAATATGAGTTTCAATTTGCTTCCCATGTATTTAAAACACAATGTTTCTGTTTTTGTACAAAAATGTAGTTGTTAAACACCTCTAGGAAGGATGAGTTCTCTTAGAGGGTTTTTTCTAGAAGTAAATCTGTCCATTGAGCATTTTTATGAAAGAGGTTGCTACTAAGCACGTCTCTATGGTGCTAATTGTTCTGAATGGAGATTCCACTGGCCATCTCCATCTCTCAGTGTCACTTATTGAGTAAAACAGTCACATTTCCTAATTTATCCATTTCCCTTTGCTCAGTTTATTTAACTGATTTGTGACTATAAATTTACCTAGGTAATGAGATTTTATGTATTACTATAGGTTCTTTCCTTGGAGATCCTAAGACAAGGATTTGAATGCAGGCTATCCACACAGGGAGTGACTCCAAAAACAGGATTGAAGGAATAGGAAGATTAAACAAGGAAAGGAGGAAATATATCGATATAAAAATGCACTAGGTATGATGGAAGTTTAACTCATCTAGACCTCTGAGAAGTATGAAGATTTTAATGTGTCGCATAACTGTCAGAAGGGATACCCACCAGTTCCCCTGGGGTATTAGTATTCAGTATGATTCTGCATTGTGCTTATCCATGGGCTGAGATGGAACTATGGGATCTCTTGTAGTAAATAGGAAAACATATGGGGGTTTGATACAATAGGCTCTCAGCATGTAGCTTAGATTGTATAAAGCTGTGCCCTGCAGTTGTGACTAAAATCAGAGATTGGCCAAAGAATGGGACATGAAGGAACAGAATTAATGCTACACTACAAATTTGGTATTGATATTAAATATGTAAATCTAATTTGTCTTATCTTCTTATGAAACACCTAGCATGTCAGCATATGCGAACTAATATTTTTAAGTATATAATTGAAAGAAATTCTGTGACATGATACCTCAGGAATTTTGATTAGTCTAAAGAAACTGTCTTCTTACTCTAAGTAAACTGTAAATACTTTCTTTCCATCATGCCTTCACTTTACTTGGATATTTGATGCTCTTTGGACAGAATTAGAAGAACTTTGCTAGTCTTGGATAAACCCCACCTTTGCCTACCTGAGATGGTATGTAATGAACAGGCTGGCTGCAGAATCAGCCTCTTGGCAACATTTACCAAGCTTCCAGATTGTCATGGAGACACAGAGGTCAGAGAACAATTAATGCATCTTTTTTTCTCAGCTTTATTTAGGCATAATAGAACCCAATAATCATGCATAACGTGATATTTTAATGTATGTACACACTGTAAAATGATTAGCACAATCAAGCTAATTGACATATCCATCACTTCACATAGCTATTTTGGGTGTGTGTATAAATGGTAAGAATACTTGTCTCTTAGCAAGTCTCAACTATATATTATTAACTATGATGACTATGGTGTCCATTAGTACTCTATAACTTGCTAATCATATAACCAAAAGTTCCTACCTATTGAGCAACATTTCCCCATTAATCAATGCATTTTATTAATATATAATTAAATGTATAAAGTTATCTAATTAATCTTATATTGTTATATATCCTTAAACTATTTTTTACTTAACTGATTAAAAATTATTATAATTTTTGTAGCCCATTTATTGATCTTTATAAGCATATACTATTCATTGTGCACAAAAATTTATGAGATTTTGCATTTGGTTCATGTCTATCTTTTAAGTGCTTCAAAGGCAGGGGCTCTACTTTGTTTACATTATGCAAATGCAAACCAACATCCAGCCAGTGGAAGCTGAATAAATATTTGTAAAGTGAAAAATTATGATCCATTAAGTGTCTTGAAGGAGAGAAAAACATTAGTGAGTGTTCACTACTCTGGGAACTATATGAAGAACTTCATATGGCTTATTTTATGTAATCCTCACAATTACACTATAGTAGTTACTACTATTAACCTTGTGTCACCAATGGGAAACTGACTGAGAGAAATTTAACATCTGAACCAAAGTCATAAAGTCAGCTTATTGTGGTATTAGGATATCAACGGATGCATCTGAATATCTGGCTTCTGCAGAATATCCTTAGAATCTTTTCACTGCTTCAGAAAAGATTAGAAAAGCACAGGGGCATTTAGTATTTGGGGAACCACTCCCTGCTATAACACAATGGCCCTTATTACTCTGTCTTCTACTTGTTGTACCTTGGCCACTTTTTCATAAAACTGCACTTAAACACACCGTGTGCCTTTTCTTCAGCCTCACTCATTCAGTAGATCAGTGCAGGCCCAAGGCCAAAATGCTCTGAGGCTTTGCAACTATCTTTACAGTCAATTCAGATTCCTGGTGTTTCTTTGTGACACTTTCAGGATTTATCCTTTCCTCCTGGGCCTGATTAGCACCATTACCTCCAATTATCCTCAAAGGAAAATATTGCTTAGAATTATATTACCAAAGCAAAATGCTGAAACTGCAGGGAGAACATGCTCTGATTGCTATGTGATGGTCATGTTTTTCTTTCTGAAATAAGTACAACTTAGTGGGTATGAGCCTGGACTCCAGTCAGCAAGCTTGAGTTCAATTCCTGACTCCTGTGGCCTTGGTCTTCCTTCATCTTGATGACTTCATCCACAAAATGGATATAACAATAGCATCTACCCATAAGGATGATGTTAGCAATTGCACATTAAACTTACAGCATTCTATCTGGCACACAAAGAGTTCCATAAAAGGGTCTGATAAAGAAATGCACCCTGTTCAAGAGAACAAATGCTGAACCATCCATTGATTGCAGTGTACTAATATCCAAAAGTTCTTTGAACAAATGGAATTTGGACAGTCAGCAACAGGTGGAAAATTTAAAAATCCAAAACACATAAGAAATTCCCATGTTTCAATCTCAATCCATGACCCTCAAAAGATAACTATATTCAGCACTGCTCCAAAGTCTTCCTTGGTTCTAATTCTCTCTCCCTCTGGCTGTAAACTATTACTTCAAATCTTCACAATTCTACTTCATTTACATAAATATCGCTTCCAGGGTCAATTCCATGACAAGATTTCCTGGGAAATGGCTGAAGACAAAGACCCTTTTACATAAGGGAGCAAGAACCAAGCAGTCCCATTTATGGAGAGTTTTATTCCTTTGTAAACACCCTGCTTCGGTCAGGCAGGACTTGTCCTCTATTCTTATCTTTTTTTCTTAGCACCGACTGCACTAGCCACCTATAAAGAGAACACCTTGAAAAGATTAATTATTAATTTCAGAAAAAAAGTCACTTCAAACACTTCAAAAGTCAATGTAGGAGGGGGAAAACCCAGTAACTGTTTGTACAGTCACACTTAACATCAGTGTTTTGATCATTCATTCTTTTTTTTTTCTCTCTTCAAAAACAAAAGGTCAATTCAGCTTTATAACATCTGAGATATAAATGCACATGAACTTATGCTGTGGTAAAATATTTATTGGTTAAATCTGACAGTTATATTTATGGTATTATCTCCAAAGACCTGTGAAGTATATATTATTAAATGGAATCTATATTGAGATATTTTGCTCTCAAAAAACATAATATCCCTATTAAGTTTCTTTGGAAATACCTGGTATATGGAAAAGTATTTCAGCAACTTTGCAATTTTTAACTACTTTTTAAATGCCTGTGGAAGGGAGCAGTCCATCCATTTCAATGATTGACAGCTTTGGCATTTCATTCACTGAAGTAGCACTAACTACAGGACTGAAGAATTTCAGTACAAGGTACCAAACCTGCCCAAAATCATGTTTTCCATTTTTCCAAACAAAATAGCAGGTCACTTTGAACCACATGGTCTTCTAATAATTATAAAAATGACTTAAAGAAGGCTGGGTTTGTCGCTCCGTGGTAGAGTGCTTGCCTAGCATATGTTAGGCACTAGGTTCAATCTTCAGCAACACATAAAAAATAAAAACGTAAAATAAAGTTATTGTGTCCATCTACTACTAAAACTTGTTTTAAATTACTTAAGGAGTATAAGCTATCAAATATAGTTTGACTGTTAGGGATACTTCCAAGTTCCAAAGAATTTGGTACATTTGACAAATATGTTAAGTGCTTAAAAAGTATAAGCTATTTCCCTAGTCTTTGAGGATCAAGAAAGATAATAGCAATAGCAAACAATTTACAAGATGCTCACTCACTTTGTGCAGAGTATCAGTCTGGGTAAATTCTGTGTGACAACTCATTTAATTCACCCCACCACCCTGTGAGCAAGGCATATTATTTTCACATTTAAAGGTTAAAAAACAACAAAGCCCAGGAAGGAAAATAATCTGCTGAAAGTCACACACCTAGTAGAGGTAGAACCAGGATTGAACCAAAGATGCCTGATCTATAACAAAGTTATTCAGAATTTGTTTTGTCCTTTAGGGAGCCTTTAGTGTAGTGGAAGAAATTATGGAAATAGAATAAAACATGTACAAAACCATAGAGGAAACTATAGAAAGTAGAAGAGGTTAAAAAGATGAGATTAAGGAGGAATTACACATGTTTTCAGAAAAAACTGAAATGTCTTATTAAAGCAATTGTTACATTGGTTGGCACATGATGTATGGTTTACATTTAAGGAGTTGAAGTTGGTTCTGGGTATTCTCAGTGGAAGAAAAATCAGAAGCAAGGGAATTGGGTAGTGTGAGACATATTATGGGGAAGAGCAAGTGGCTCAGTTAGTAAGGTGTAAGATATGGAAAGAGGCAACAGCAAGAGGGAAATCTGGAGAGGTGAAATAAGGTTCAAAATTTTTAAAGAATGTCAAGCTGGTGTGGTGTCGTGTATCTATAGATCCAGTTACTTGCGGGGCTAAGGCAGGAGGACTGCTTTAGCCTAGGAGTTAGAGGCTGATCTAGGCAAAATAGTGAGACACCTTCTTTTTTTTGTTATTAAATTTTATTCTATTATTATTTTTTTATTTTGGTTCATTGTACACAAAATGGAGTACAACTATCATTTTTCTGGTACACAAAGTAGAATCATACAATTTGCATACTCATACACATACACAGGGTAATGATATTGTCTCACTCTATTATCTTTCCTTCCCCACCCTCCTTCTAACCCTCATTGTCCTCATTACAATCCATCCTTTCTCCATTCTTCCCTTACCTCCCTCCACCCCCTGTTATGTGTCATCAATCACTTATTAGAGAAATCAATAGGCCTTTGGTTTTTTGGGATTGACTTATTTCACTTAACATGATATTCTCCAACTTCATCCATTTACCTGCAAATGTCATAATTTTATTATTCTTTATGGCTGAATAATATTCCATTGTGTATATATACCACAGTTTCTTTATCCATTCATCTATTGAAGGGCATTTAGGTTGGTTCCCACAATCTAGCTATAGTGAATTGGGCTGCTATGAACGTTGATGTGGCTGCATCACTGCAGTGTGCTGATTTTAAGTCCTATGGGTATAGGCCAAGGAGTGGGATAGCTGGGTCAAATGTTGGTTCCATTCTGAGTTTTCTAAGGAATCTCCATACTTCTTTCCAGAGTGGCTGCATGAATTTGCAACCCCATCAGCAATGTATGAGAGTACCTTTTTCCCCACATCATTGCCAACACCTATTGTTGCTTGTATTCTTGATAATAGACATTCTAATTGGGGTGAGATGGTATCTTAGGGTAATTTTGATTTGCATTTCTCTTATTACTAGAGATGTTGAACATTTTTTCATGTATCTTTTGATTGCTTGTAGATCCTCTTCTGTGGTGTCTGTTCATTTCCTTAGTTCATTTATTGATTGGGTTATTAGTGTTCTTGGTGTAAAGATTTTTGAGTACTTTGTAGATTCTGGAGATTAGTGCTCTATCTGAAGTGTGTGTGGCAAAGATTTTCTTCCACTCTGGAGGTTCTCTCTTCACATTGCTGATTGTTTCCTTTGCTGAGAAAAAGCTTTTCAGTTTGAATCTATCCCAATTATTGATTCCTGCTTTTATTTCTTGTGCTTTGGGGTCATGTTAAGGAAGTCTGGTCCTAAGCTGACATGATGCAGATTTGGACCTACTTTTTCTTCTATTAGGTGCAGGTCTCTGGTCTAGGTCCTTGATCCATTTTGAGTTGAGTTTTGTGCAGGTGAGAGATAGGGGTTTAATTTCATTTTGCTGCATATGGATTTCCAGTTTTCCCAGCACCATTTGTTGAAGGGGCTATCTTTTCTCCATGTTTTTGACTCCTTTGTCAAGTATGAGATAACTGTATTAATGTGGGTTTGTCTCTGTGTCCTCTATTCTGTACCATTGGGCTACCTGCCTATTTCTTTTTCTTTTTCTTTTTTTTTTTTTGGAATCGGGGATGGAACTCAGGGGCTCTCAGCCACTGAGTCACATCCCCAGCCCTATTTTGTATTTTATTTAGAGACAGGGTCTCACTGAGTTGCTTAATGCCTTGCCCATGCTGAGGCTGGCTTTGAACCTGCAATCCTCCTGCCTCAGCCTCCTGAGCTGCTGGGATTACAGGCATGCACCACCACGTCCAGCCTATTTCTTTAAAACAAAATTTTTGTTGTTGTGGTTTAAAGAATACTATATAAGGCTGGGAATATAGCTCAATTGGTGGAGTGTTTGCCTCGCAAGCACAAGGCCCTGTGTTCAATCCCCAGTGCTGCAAAAAAAAAAAAAAAAAAAAAAAAAAAGTAGAATACTACATGCAACATCAAAGAGTTCTGGACCTTAGCAATGTGTGTTTTTGAATTTTTGAGTGAGTAAAATGATCAAAGCCTGTTTGCAGAACTGTTTATCTCTCACAGGAATTTTATTCTATTTGTTATCTATTTCATTTCTAGATTGAAATGACCTAAGATAAATATACTAAAGTACTAAGAACAGAAAAACAAGAAAGGAAAAATGGAGGTGAGATGTACTTTGAGTAAGACCAAGGAGAAGTCAGTGACTATGGTTCTCAAGTTAAAAGGAAATTGTGGTTTGCAGGGTGAACAGGGCAGGGAGAGCATGTGGTCATTGATTCTACTCTTTGGCTACACTTTCAACATCTCAATGCCTAGGACACATCCCAGACTAATCACATCAGAACTTCTGAGATTCCAAAATCCAGATGTCAGTGTTTTCTAAGGCTCCCAGAGAGATTTTACTGGGCCTCCAAAGATTGAAAACTATTGCTCTAGTAAGTTAAGTAACGAGGTTTAACCTTTAGGACTGATAGTACGGATAAAAAAGGGAAGGAATCTGAAATACAATGTGAAAGGAAAATCAATATTTCTTCTTGAAAGTGCTAGGGAAATTTTCCCACCGTTTAATTTTTCCTTTAATTCCCTTGCACACAAGATAAAGGAGTTTGGAAAAGCTGACATTGTTAATCAGAACATAGGGCTCACTGAGACTGAGGCAACAGGTCCCCCAGGTAGGCCACATTGGACTGGCCTCTGCCTCCTCTGTGCATCAGAGCTATTCCCCTTCTCCTCTCTCCTTAGTGGGATTTTAGGAATATCAAATGAAATAATGCAAAATGCTCATCATATCAAAAGGTAGCATCATACACACGCACCTACTAAACAGAACCATACTTAGAAGGCTTATGTTAAACTTACATTTCTAGTCCCTTGGGATGATAAACTATTGTTGTGAGTCCATGGTGCACTCCTTAAAAATAACTTTGAAGTCGTCGCTGGCATTTTAACAGGTTGAAATCCAAAATCTAGATCATTTGGTTGTACTGAACGCTCTCCAATGGCATTGATTCTTGTGAGAACTCACTTTAAATAGCAGCAGCAACACAAGCTGAATGCTTTAATAATCACTTTTCAATTCAACTATGGCTGGATAGCAACAGCCAAAGATGTCTCATCTTTGTGAATCTTTCCTGTGTTTTTCATGCCAAAATTCAGACTAGCCACAAGTCAAGAACAGTTTATTCTACCCTTTGCCTACTGACCACTATGACTCCTCCAATTTTTTTTCCCCCTAAAATATTCCAATATGCTATCAAACATTAGTTGACCAACTTTCTTTTATTTTTACCAGCTCTAAGGGAAAAGGATTAGAAATGGAGCAACATGAGTTTGAGTCATTCCTTTGCATATGCAACACAATTGCAACTTTCCACACACCATTACTCTTTGAAATCTTATCCAGTGTCAAAATTATGAATATTAATTATTTTATCCTGTAGTCTATGGTCCCAAAATGTTTTAAACTTGCACTTAGTTAATCCTCATATAATCCTACTGAGGCATAACAGTGTTAATATTCTCATTCGAAAGCCAGAGGAATCAAGGTTCAGAATAACGGTATTGGTGATGGAACAGCCAGTTGGAAGGTGAAATTTAATGTCTCCTTTCTACAGCTCACTGCCCCCCTAAGAAACGTTCATGGCATAGTGTTCCACTGGACGCATTTTTCTTCCTGTAATGCCAAGGCCCAGTTGGGCTCAAAATCCTTACATTTGTTTACAGGTCTGCTAAGGAATCAAGTATAGAATTTTTGAAAGGTTACTTAAGTTCTCGTAATTCAAATGTCTTTGTAAAAATAAAAAAAAATAAAAAAAAAAAAGCTGATCCAGAAAACTGAGAAAATGGGACTAAGCTAATTCCTGAATCAAACACTGCTTAACACTGTTGAAGTGGTCAGAAGCAGAAAGCCAAAAGTCAAGCTCAGCCAGGGAACGATTCACAAAAACAAGTGAATCAATTTTTCTTGTCCTGCCTGTTTTCCTGCTTCTTCCCTCCCAATTTTGTCAGCATTTAACCAACAAAAGTTATCTATTCAACATACTATTACTGGGAACTTGTTATGTGTCAGGCTCTTCATGAAATACTGGAAATACACGAGCATAAACAATACATTCACTTTCCCTGTCCTGTGGTTCACACTTAGTAGGAGAGATAGATCTATAAACAAATAGCTCAATCTGCAATGTGCACATACTGAGGTTGAGTTGGAAGAGCCGGGTGGGAATGCTAAAGGAGCACAAATTAACTCTGCCTAGAGAACAGAGAGTGTCCACCACAAAGCCCCTTCTCTGCCAGCTCTTTAGTGGGTATTCAGGAGTATGCCAAGGAGAAGAAATAGCACATTCTTAAAGAGTGGCATACTTTCTAAGGATGCTTACTTTCTAACAGGATATTGAGTCGTAACTTCAAAGAGCAAGTATCATTTTCCTAATCTGGAACCTTCTCTGTCACTTTGTCTAAATCATAATCTGTATTTAGCTTAAGTCTAAATAGTGAGGGGCCAAAGAAGTGATATATGGAGAAAAAGTGGAAGAATTTGAAGTTGTGAACTCCAAACCAAATTAAGGTCATTAATCAGAGGGAAGAGGGAGAGATAGGAGAGAAGAGAGAAAGAAAAATAAAGGGAATATAGAATGAGATGAGAGAAAAGCCAAAATTGACATTAGTATTCATAGAATAGTTCTCTTGGCTGTGATTCTAATTGGGCCTCATAAGGTTATTGTATCCAATGGACTAATGATTGTGAGAATGCTTTGTGAAATTAAGAAACTCTACATAAATGCCATGATTGTTAAGAGCAAGCTTCAGCCTGAAAAAGAGGTGGGTTGCTTTCTCCCTAGGTCCCAATGCAGCTGTGCTCTGGAGCTACCCTATCTGAAGGGAAGATGGAGATGAGAGGAGGTCTGAGAAGATCTGAAGGGGTGTGTGTGTGCACACAGGCGTGTGACCTCCTTCAGCTCTGTTGCATTGCAGAATTTCCTGTGCCAGCTCAGCCATAGCCTGTCTTTCCTACAGGATATCAGCTCTGAGTTTACAGTTCCTATCAGGGAGTCTCTTTGTTTGAACAAAGCCTCATTTGTTAGGAAGTGTCACAGATCAGCATGTATCAGATGCAAGATTGAATGTCCCTCCAGCACAAAGACATGCAAAGCTATGCCAGGATACCAGCAATGGGGCTTTTCACCATGAGAAAACAGATGGCCAGAGTGAAAAAGGCCAGTCATTATGGAAAAGAAATTCTTCCAACCAGCCCCCCATGCCCCCTCCCCCACTTCACTCTACTGCACTGACAGGGAAACATTTGATATGCCACAACATCATCTGATGTTTGTGTCCTTTTAATTAAACCAAGAAATCTGGAATAGGGATGCCCTTGTCTTTGCGGAGAAATGATTTCAGAAAGAAGATAATAGAACTTCTTTTTCTTCAGGCTTCCAAGAGGCTTGTGTGTAATTTGTCCTTTGCAAGAGCAATCAAAGATAACCGGTGTGCAATTGATTACTGGCTTTGTGTCCTTTTAATTACTTGTTTCTACACACTGGTTTAGTTACATGCTGAAAGCAGATCTGTCTGAGTTCTCTCTGAGCTGCAGTGCTTTCTTTTGCTTACATGGTTTAATAATAAAGCTATTAGTAAGCCACCACCAATAGAACAATGCTATCAGACTGGGGTAGATCTTGAACCTTGCCTTTCTTTATTCTTTCAATAGGCTATTAGATGTTTTTATGAAAAACAAGGTTAAAGAATGCTACATCATTGCTTAACTATGGAAAAATATTCTACAGTTTCAGGAGGGTAAAGTCTTCCTTAGTCCCAAAGTGAGTTTTGAGGATAGAAAAGTTAGAATTTATGTATCGAGTTTTTAATATGGTTTCTTATTTTTAATTGACAAAAATAGAAGTATGTATTGTTTTCTTTTTAGTAAGCAGTAATCTATAGACTTATAAATGGGATTGCTTTGAAAAATCATTTTTAAAAAACCTAGAAAGCACTAAGCATATATCAAATTATTATTGTATTCAATATATTAAAGTCTGTGAAATCTATAAATGCCTGATGAAAATGTAGAAACAATTTTATTATTATGCTGTGTTCTGTACACTTAGACGCTGAGACAATAAAAAAGGATAGTTGCAATGATTAAAAAATACTAACTAAATATAGCATTATTTACTTATTTGCTACTTACTCTAGCCCTAGAGAGAAAGAAAGCTAAAGGTTGTAATCACATAAAAGAGGCCCATTTAATTTCAATATTCAAACTCTGAGACTACAGATGCTAAAATAGGAAATGAATAGAAAGACTACCAAAATATACTAATACTTATGGACTGAGGGTCATAGCTTCTGCTCTGTCAAATTTCCATACACATTAACTCCCTAAAAATGGTGAAACTACTCCGAACTTTGGGATAATCTCTGAGTCTAGATCCTCACCACCTGTCATGCTCTCGGACACTTTGTGCATCACTTCTGCCATGGAAACTGATTTACAGGCATGTCTATAAAGTGCTCAGCCTGTGTTCTACAATGAGAAATATAGAAATTTACCTTCTTTGAGACATGTTTCCTTCTGGCAAAGAGCTTGTCGTCTAGGCAAGGAATGAGTCTTGAACAAATGAAAGTCAGCGAAAAATGAATATCAAGAGATCAAACTTGCCAGAAGCAGTGTCATACATCTGTAATCCTCAGGAGGCTGAGGCAGGAGAATCATGAGTTCAAAGCCAGTCTCAGCAACTTAGTGAGGCCCTAAGCAGTTTTAGTAAGACTCTGTTTCTAAATAAAATACACAAAGGGGTGCGGATGTGGCTCAGTGGTTAAGCACCTTGAGTTCGATCCCCAGTACACACAAAAAAAGTCAAACTTAGAAAAGGAGAAGAAAATTAATACACAAAAAGCAAACAGACAAATGAGCCAGATATGGTGGCACAAGCCTGTGATCGCAGTGACTTGGAAGGGTGAGGCAGAGAAGATTGCAAGTTCAAGGTCAGCCTTGGGAACTTAATTAGACTGTACCTTAAAATAAAAAATAAAAGGACCGGGATGTAACTCAGTGGTAGAGTAACCCTGGGTTCAATTCCCAGAGCTCAAAAAAATAAAAAAATAAATTCATTAAAAATAAAGCAGACCAAGGAGACCTTATGGAGTAGGTGAGACACTGTGCTGAAACATAAATGGGTATAGAGCAGATTGGGAAAGGCATGGATCCCTGCTGCGGGAGGAGGGTAGGAAGGGATTATAGGCAGAAATAAAACATGAACAGTGGATGCGATCAGACTGATTACAAAGAATTTTAGTGTGAAGCACTCATTTTGCACCTGTGCAGTGTCCTCTGTATGGAAAAGTGAGCTAAGAACTGAAGGTTACAAAAGGAAACTCTACGTCAGATGAAAGACAATCTGGCATATCAGACACCAAAAGCTACCACATATCTACATACCATGCTAGCAGAACTTCATACTTCCATGAACAAAATGGATTGTTTATTACGCATGTTCATCTCAAACCCAGGATCATGTATTGTCTTGCTTAAAGTTGCAACACACATCTCTAGGGCATGCTCCTCCAAGTTGAGTATTAGTATTACTTGATGGATGGTTTTCCTTTCCCCCTTTTTCCAACTACTTTCCTTCCAACTACTTTGGAAACTACTTTCTTTCCGACTTCTTGCTTTGTTCAGCATTTTCTGTCTTCATTGTCACAAATTTCATTGAGCTTATATTGGACCTCTTCTCTGATGTTTTACATTATCAGAGCTATTCCACAAAGTTTGGTCATTTGTGCATTTCTTAAAGCAAAGGTTTGGTTATATATATTCATGGAATTCTTAAAATGCAGGAGTTTTGATATGAAAACCACTGCTACCTTATCTGCGGGAAAACATACTTAAGCATGGTAAATACACACTTCATGAATACATGTCTAATCACTGCATTTATATCATTCTCTAAATTAATTATGAGCAAAGCACTATGTGAGTACAGGAGGGGGCAACTAGCAAGTATATGAAGGTGAATTTTATACTGAAGGTAAAATATAAATGTTCTTTTTGTGCAAGATCAGTATTCTATATAATGCAACTTAAAAACAGACAAGTTTTCTGTTTCTGTTCCTTTGGAGAATCCTCTTCTAAATTATTTAGAAATGCAGTATTTCTGTCTTCCTTCTTGTACAAAAGCCGGTTCTACAGAACGTGCATTGTCGGTGGGCTCTGATGCAAATCGCCTCGCAGCAGAAGCCATTCTGCCATTATGCTCTAATTTGCAGCCAAGCTGGCTTTCAGCTGGTGCCTTGTCCTTGGGCTATCGTTCACTGTCAGGGCCTCTCCAGGGTGTGCCAGCTGTTCTCCTGACAACAGAAAAAAGAGGGAAGCACTCATATGTCACCGATTTTCAAGAAAAGTCTGCCTTGACTGCCATTGTTCCTCTTTGGGTCTGCAACCTAAAATCAAGCAGCCATGATTAGGGCTGCCCCTGGGCAAACTTACAAAGTACAAAATATTTTCTTTAATTAATATCCATTTTCCCTTTGCCCCTACTCATTTTTTAAATATTTTTTTAGTTGTAGGTAGACACAATATCTTTATTTTATTTATTCATCTTATGTGGTGCTGAGGATTGAACCCAGGGCCTACACGTAAGAGGCAAGCACTCTACCACTGAGCCACAACCCCAGCCCTGCCTTTACTCTTTCTCTGTCCTCAGTCCTAGTAATTTCAAACTCATTCAGGTTACCCTCTCTGGATAAGAATTCAATCTCTAGATAAATAATTCTCACTTGAAAGGCTAATATTTAACCCCAAAATATGCATTGTGTCCATAAATACACACACATACCTAAATGCAAAATACTACATACAATTTCAGGTATCTTTTAAAATTCTCCTTGAAGCCAGCCTAGGATAAGAACTCCTGTCTTAACCTACTCCTCTCTTTTCTCTCCCCATCCTTTTTCTCATTTCTCATATCACATTTAGAGCTTTCTAATCTAATTCATAAGAAAATATTAAAAAATCATAATTTAATAAGTTCTTAATTTTTCAACTTTACTTTTTTTAAAAAAATGTCAATAAATTAATGATCATAGGTCAATTCCCACTAAAAGGAACCATGGGTTTCTTTTTCCCTCACCTTTTGCTCACACAATTACTATTGATACAATCGCAAAAAAAAAAAAAAAAAAATGTGAAACTTTGGATATGACTCATAGGAATCCTGAAGAGATATTTCATATGTTTCTTCTTTGAGGGGATAAATTTCAAGACTCCAGCGGTGAAGATTTTCTTACCTTTGGACTCTGGTTATCAACAGTTGCCCACTGCTTCCCAGGGTTGATGTTTTCAAGAAGCACCACTGTTTCCTAGACAGCTGCAGGTGGTACCTGTTCATCATGGACAAGATTCCTACACAGCCAACTTGAGGTCCTGTCTCTTCCTGGTGGCTTTCAAAATGACTTGACCTTCTCTAAGAAAGGAAAAAAATAATTAGATTAATGAGAATAGACCACAAATATATGCACAAAATCATTAAGAACTAAAGTAAGTCTTTTTTAAAAAATACAACATATTATATTGCTGCCCTTCCCACATATCAAAAAGTAAGCAATAAGAATCTCATTTCAAAGCACAGTCATGCATCCCATTACAACATTTAAGTCAATGCATGGTCCCATAAGATCATATGACCTAATAACATCATAGCTGTAATTATACTCCATGATGTTTGCACAATGACAAAATCACCAAATTATGAATTTCTCAAAAACTGTCACCACCATTAAGTGATGCATAACTTCATTTCCTAAGATGGATTGACTCTGGTGTTGATTGGTGCTACCTGATAAAATATTTTAAGTGATCCTCTCACTTCAACTCCTCAAAAATTGAAAAAGTGAGTGATTGTATTGGATCATACCTTAGAAATGTTGGATTTTTGTTAGGCTCTTGAAAAGAATCAAACAAGAAAATCCTTGGAGAAGTCTGTGTGTGAAGGAAGATAAGGCTGTGTCAGTCCATTCTAAACAAATTATATAGAACATCATCTATGTGCTACATCCCCCTCTCTGTTTACTTTTAAAATTGCTAGTTGATTATATTTTTCTGCTTAGCCCTACATAGTCTCAGAATATTTCTGACACAGATATGCATTCTCTACCAATTGTTCCAGAGTACAGAAAAGATAAAGCTCACTATTTTTGTGCTATGTCACTGATAGAACCATCCAGCCATTGCAAATGCAGTAAAAGTACCTAAGTTTTATATTGAATGGACACACCAGGGTCCAATGTCACTGTATCCCCATGCCATGTGACCAAAGCAGTGACTGTAAACCATGGACTGTGGGCCAAATGTGTCCTGCCAACTGATTTCATAAATAAGGGTCTTTTGGAACACCACCCCACCCTTTGGGTTTCATATTGTCTATGACAATTTTCCTTGCTTTGGATTACATATGCCAATAACTAATCAAGCTAGTTTGAATTGGACTTTTCCATTTTCTTTCAAGAATTGTATATAGTCCAAAATTTTGGATTCTAATTTGGCTTCCAAGGACTCTAGAACTTTCCATATGTGAAATAACAAAATAAAAGCCTATGACAGGTTTATAGATTCTAAAGCCTTTTGTGGTTTTCAGAGCCATGAAAGCATGCCCCACCACTGGAAACACATAGGAAATATGTTATCAATCCTAGAGTTCCTCTACCTACCTGTTTCCCTCTCTTCAAACCACTGGTACTCTGGCATGAAGACTCAGGCATGAATTTCATATATCTCTCAGATGAAAAAAGCTACTCACTGGTGAGTTACATGGTTGAACACTGTGCTAAACCTATTTGCCATTCCAGAAAATGACCCAACCATGAGGCTCACCAACATTTTGATAAGGAAATATGTGAGTTAAAACAGAACCACACACACACACACACACACACACACACACACACAAATACCACACAGTATCTCACTGTCATTAAAAATCTATAGTGCATGCTACTGCATATATTCATGTTTAAAGTGACTCTGATAAACTTATATAATTTTTCACCAGCATTCTCTTCTCAACTTACTGTTTATAAAAGATCAAATGAAATGAAAATTAATTCCTTCAGGAGTTTTAAAGATACAAAAACAGAAAAGGAGGTTGAGAAATTAAAAGTTTCAGGCTTTCCCAGGCACAACTTCATTCATTCCTCATAACATAAAATTATTTTTCATTTGAGAGTTTCCTGAAATGGATGAATCAGGTACACAGTTAACTAGTCATATTCCTGATGACCAAACAGGCTAGTAAAATCTCATTCTCATTCTCATCCTTTAAAAAAAAAGTTTTTCAGGAAGTTCTGGGGAGTGATATTGGGCAAAATTATATTTTTATGTTGTGTGCATGTGCAAATATGTAACAACAAATCCCATCATCATGTACAACTATAATGTACCAACTTTTTTAAATAGAAGAAAAAATATTTTTTCCACAGAAAATGACGACTATATTGTTGTACAATGCTATGGTTGTTTTTTATTATTCCAAAATGTTGATGTCAGAAAAGAAAATAAATGAGTGGAATAGTAAAGGGGAAAAGACATAAAGTAAGTTTTGGGGGATAAAAGTAACAGACAAAGATCTGGGAAAGGAAAAGGGGAGGTGTTATTTCTCATCCTAGAAATTACTGTAAAAGCATACCCCTAAAGATATCCCCATCCATAGCTAAGAAGCTAGAAAAACCACTGAGTGCCAGATATGAGAAACTGTATATTCTACAACTCTTCTTTCCCCTTCCTGGAAGGGGAAAACACCCCTTGGTGGGCACTTCAGTGAATGCAGTGTCAGCCTGAAGCTATTCATACTATTTAATCATGCCACACCTGCAACACACAGGATAGAGCTCTGGCAAGAATAAAAGGAATCAAATAGGAAATTCCTGCTGGGGCTCTGTGGCTGGATCTATTGTGAAGACTGCAAAGTCAGCACAGAGGATACAGCTCTGCAGAACGCCTAACTGCTCACTTCAGACATCTGCTCCTTTGCCACAGTTCCAAAGTCACTGCCCAACTTACCATAGAGGGCAATATTTCTGGGGAGCCAAAGAGCAGCAGCTCTGCAAACAATAATGAAAACTTTGACAACATTCTACCAGAGAGGACAAGAGTCCTTAGTAACCGGGTTGTGTCTCTTTATGGGGTATTTTCCAAGTGACTAACAAATGCTTAGCATTTTCATTCCTGTTTAGCAATGAAGGAGATGAATGGCAATCAAATTCCACCAAGTTCTATTGGTAGACAGACATGGTGCATAATATTTATGAGTACCCAGTTTTACTCAGAAAGCACATTCTTATGCCTGTGGAGATTTAAAGAAGCACTGTTGGACAAAACCAACCCATATGTCACAAATAATTTGTCCTTTCTTGCTTTTTCATAATACCACACTTTTCAGTGAAGAGCAGATTTACCCATGTGATGATGTAATGGGGAGCTTTCCTTTTATGTCAATTCACATTGGTCAAGTCTCACTAGCTGTTAAACTCCTTTCCCTTTAGAATGTCTCCAGGTCCCCTTTTCTTTAGCAGAATTTACTAATCCCTAACAGTAAGGGCTTCTCCCACTGCCCCTTCCAGAAGTTACAAGGCAGTGGTGAAGAACATGGAGTCTGGAGTCAGACTACCCAAAACTCATTCTGGCTCTGCTGTGTAACCTGGAGCAAGTTAGTCAACCTTTATTAGTCTCAGTTACTCACCCATAAGATGGGGGAAGCACCTTGTACAGTCTTCATGAGGTTCAACTAGCCAGGGCAATCAAAGCCATTAATAGAGTGGCTTAATAGTATAAGAAAAGTTCTATCTGTGTATCCATAGCTTGATTTTATGTGTGTGTACTATTGTAATAGTTTGTTCTATTTGTCAGAATGTTTTATGGTAGTGCTTTCAAAAATTTTTGTGGAGACTTACTTTCCTTTTTTATACAAATAACCATAGATATATCTATATAGATAGACATAGATATATGGATTGGTGGATGGATGGATAGATAGATAGATAGATAGATAGATAGATAGATAGATATGTAAATCACATGCACCAGTTCCCAACCTCATTACCTATGAGCAGTGACTTCTGACCCATGTTTTTTCCTTCCTTTTTTCAGCGCTTGGGATAGAACCCAGGGTCAATGAATGCTAGGCAAGTGTTCTACCACTAAGCTACACCCCCAACCTCCCATTTCTAATAGAGGGCTTCCTGATTCTCTTTTATTCTAATCTATTTATAATTCCTTTCATCCTTTAATGCAATATACTTCCCTGATCTTCTACTGGGGAAAGGAGTAGATGGGGGAGGTGGGAATGTACAGTTGAAAAGAAAAGAAAACAACATATATTTCATGCTTGCCTGAACAGAGGATTATATGACCTGTCCCTGATATCTCATTTTGGTGGTTGAAATTCATCATCTATTTGATACTTATGTCACTTGCATTAGGAAAAAACAGAGTAGAAAAAGGAAGAAAATGCAGTTCTATCCCCAGATCTTACTTTAGTTCAGCTCTGAATAATTTTATACTCAGTAATTAGTAATTCTTAAATTATTGAGTTTTTTCAGTAGACCCATTAAAATAAATGGCCCAATTCCCTGCAAATAGTGATACTATCCTCTTAAGGCTAGTTGTATAGTGACCAGTACTCCCAAAGCAAAATGCCTTCAGCTAGATGAGGTCCATACTCATCAGTGGTCAATAGCCCAGCCATTCTTGATCATAAAAAGGAAAGACTGCAAACCAAGGTAAGTAGAGACAAAAAAAAAAAAAAAAAAAAAAAGACTAGTGTGATTAAAACTCCAATGTGAAATCCTCATTATCCTTTCGATTCACATTGAATTAAGCCAGTGGTGCATGACATGTGCTGAAGTTGGATCAGCAGTACAAGCTCTACAGATGTGCCCATCTGGTATGCAGGTGTTTGCACAGATATTCCCTGGCCAAACTTCCAGGGGGTAGCATTTTTGTGAAGCTGTCTCTACACGAGTATAGGGAAAGAAAGACAGGGGGACCACCCACTGATAATAAATGGTGCCATTTCTTGGTTGACCACATACCCTCAAAGAGTGGTTTTCAGATTTCACATGCATCTTGACAGTTTGGGCAACTTTATAAAAATGTACAAATCCTGAACTTCTTTTAGAAATGTACATTCATTATATTTATGGCATATTTCAAATATCTGTTTTCACCAAACATTCCAGTTTATTCTAATTTAAATATTTCTTATACTTAACAAACACATAAAGTGGGTAAAAGAACATGTAGAAAATAAAAGATATTTTTCTCCTATAAAGTTTTCAGCCATATTCCTATTCATTCCTATTACATGAATATTGCCTAACACATTCATGAGCAGAATATTTAACCATAAAACTGGGGAAAAAAAGTGTTTAACCAAGCAAACTCTGGACATTAACAATTTTAAAATAGTTCATATTTATTTGTTAGGTCTTATATCTACAAAGGGCAACTAAACACAACTCTAGTTTGGAATATTAATGATATATACATATCCAAGGTTGATAATCTTGAATTATATCATGAGCCTTTGCCCAATTTCACTTGATTGTTTTAACATCTGGCATCATAGCCCACATCTTAATCTCTGCTATCTTTTTGTGACCACTATCAATTATAAACAGGAATACCTGAGGCATTCTTCCTTGAACCAGATCCCAGCAACCAAGAACCACATTTATCCTGAGACTAGGAAACAGAAAAAGGAAGATAGATCTGAAAAAATATTCAAGAGTCAGATCATGGAATCAGTGCAGAGGAGTCACTGACACACCGGATTAGAGGTGACTCTGATCACAAATAGAGATTACACATTTTTTAGGCTGTATGCTCTGAGTATTTTCTGATATTTTATATGAAGGTGTTCAGCTGAAAACAAAAGGGATGTACGTTAAGGATATGCAGATGCGATAAAATTAAATTATAAATCATTATATAATTATCCATACATCAATATTTTCCTCCCTCATTTAAAGTAAGGAAAAACACAGAATCTAGCACTTCTCACAAATCTTAAGAGTAAATTTCTAAGAATAATGTCTATTTAATAAGTACTTACTGTATGCCATGTTATGTTAGGCACTGTACAGGTACTAGGGAGCAGAACAGGGAGGCTCTCCACTCTCCAGGTGTTTACAGTCTGGTGAGACAGACATTGAACAAATAGTCAAACAAGCTGTGGGTTTTCCACACAGGTGTCTGCTATTCCTGCAACTTCTAGCAGTGCTACGCTTTGATTTCTGTTTTCAAATGGGAGCCCTTTCCCTATTCCACCTTTCTTTACGGGCCCCTAAGCAATCTTCAGAGGTCTCAAACCAACTGCCTGCAGACCTATTTTATTTGGCCCACATAATGCTGAGGTGCACTTTTTTTTTAATTTGAATTTCTTGCCAACATAAAATATGAACTTCCAATTTCTCTTGACTATTCGGCCACAGTAGACATCAATCTTCACAAGGTAACAAGTGTCTGGAGCTGCACAGCAGCTGCCCCATTCAGAAGTTGTGCTCCCTCCTCTTGGTCACAGTTACACCAATCCCTGTCACCTTGCTGACACCACATCAGGATCTTCTGGGACTGATCACATTCAAGTTGCTATTTTTCCTTAAACTGGTTGTGTTCACCCATCTACTTGCCAGACCCTCTTAGCTTAGTTGCCTACTATAAAAAGACTAGGCAATTTTTTTTACCAAATTCTATTTAGCATGTTTTCTCCTTTATTCTTCTGTGACCCAAGGACCTAAGCTAAGTAATCAAATGAGTGAATGGTTGAAGAAAATGTGGTATATATGCAACAAGGGGAGATTTATTCAATCATAAAGAAAAATAAAATTATGGCATTTGCAGGAAAATTGATAGAACTAGAGACCATTATATTAAGCAAAATAAATCAGACTCAGAAAGTTAAGGATCATGTGTTTTCTCTCATATGTGGAAGTTAGAGAGGAAAAAGGAAAAAAAAAGGTGGAGGTGGATCTTCTAAAAATCAAAGGAAGATCAGTAGAGGAAAGGAACCAGGGAGGAAGGGGGGAAATTCTGGGGAATGATTTTGGCCAAATTATATTGTTCTATTGTATGTATGTACAAATATGTAACAACAAATCCCATCAATATGCAACCAATTTAAAAAATGAGGAAATTTTTAAAAAGTTGTTTGTTAATATATTTATTCAAATACCTCTTCATCTTCTCCTTCCAACTGTGTTTTTCTTAGGTTCATTTAGTTCAAGCAAACCAGCCTACTCATTGGTCAGCTCCAAATAGAACCTGTTACTTTCAGTGCTTTCAATCTTACTAGAATCTCTCTATTTGAATTCAAGTTAGCTCCCATATTATGATTGTCCAAATATGTTAGTCCTGGGTTCAGCTCCAATCTCACACCTTCTACAGATCCATTCCTGACTTCCTCAGGTGGGTATGGCATAGCCTTCCTGGAAACACTCACAACTCAGCTGAGCCTCCACCTAGCCCCTCACATTTCTACTTCACAGCGTTTGAGATCCTGGAAAGCTAAATTCCATCTAACTCATTTCTCATATTTCATTAGTACAGTGTCTGGTGGAGGATTCTGAGCATTTTGCACAATAAATGAAGAGAGATTCTATTTAAAGCTAATTTGCAAGAGAATAGGAAAGTGCAGAATGTATTTAACCTCCTTTGGGATACTGATGGCTATATGCAATGCCCAAGTCATGCAGATGTACATTTATTTTGGGAAATCATTGTGTTGACTTGACCTATGACTTTCTACATTAGCCACTCCTATACATGTGACCAGTGGGAATGTGCTCATTCATTCCACATGTTTTGACAGTTTCTCAATTATAATATAGTTTAAGAGATTTTTCTCTTTTCTTCCATTCAGAAGGTTGCACAAACAACTTTAATTCTTAATCCTAGACTATAGACTTGTTTTTACTTGACTGCAAGGCCTGAGAAGGCAGGAACTTTTAGTGCCATGCCTTTACTATGAAATAAGTGTTTTATTAACAAATGCATTTCATTTATATCAAGGATCTATCTGTATATTGAATTCTAGAGTTAGGATGCATCCTGTGATTTTGGTATAGATGTCAATTACTACCCATGATAAAGGCAATTTGTGTTTCTCTAAAGTGATAAAAGCAAAAGAACACATAAGTATATTCAGAGAACTTAAATTTCTTATCCAATTGAACATCCTTAATTAATGGAACCATCTGGACTAAGTTGTCAATAGAATATGCAGAAAATAAAAATGAAAAATGATCTTGTGTCCCCACCCACTGCTTCTAGGCAAGAGTGTTCCAGTCATCAGTCATCCATTCAGGTGCTCAATTAGCACATCTTGACAGCCCTGTGCTAAACCACCTGTGGCACACACAAAATTTCCCTCCTCACTACTTTCAGTTTCACTCCCAAGTTCAAAGGAGGTTTTTGCTTGTTTCCTATTTTATAAGGCAATCTTGAAATGATAGTCTTGCCTCCATGCTCCTGATCCTTACCTTCTTCTGTGTCCACCAGTCATTCGAAAATAAAAATAAATGAACAAAAATAAAGCAAAATCTGATTGAGAAGGCAAAAATCTTCAGAACCTAAAGAGCACACAGTCAGATCACAGATCAGCACCCGGCTTACTCATGGAGTCCAGTTGGGTAAATTACAGTGCTCAAGATGGTCTTTTTGTTCAACCTGTTTCCACACTCAGGCTAGCCCACCATTTTCCCTATTTCCGAATTCTTGGGGATGCCAAGTTCTTTCTGGCTAAATCCCAGGCACAATCCCCTATGGTCCATTGAAAGCTTTGTTCCTTGGCATTGACCAGAAGCTCTTAAGCTGGTGGGTTCCCCTTTCCTCTTCTGTCACTAGACCTTCTGACTGCCTGACTTAGGCGCATAGACCAGCTGTTTCCACCAACTCCCTTCAGCTCTTAATTCAAATCTCATTTTCCCTGTCTTTGCTGTTTCCAGGCAGATGTACTATTTTTTTTCCACTCTCTTTCCCAAACAGAGATAATCATAATGTGTCCTGGCCCTGTTTCCTGATGTCACTCGCCCCAACTCTTAATCTTCTTCTAATAAATGGAAGGTTATTTTTATAACCAGTGTCCAAACCCTTGTGTTTTTAAACTAGGGGATAAAGAAGTGAACAAGACCAAAACCATCTTCCATTAATGTACTGTTAATGAAACTTAATGCAATGTAGAATGAGAAGAGAAACAAGTCACTAAGTTCAATCAATCATTCAGTATATCATGCTAAATAAAGTACTAAGTAGGTGATTCTTGAAGTGAAGATCAATGGACCACTGTCTCTGAATCATTTGTGAGAAGGCAGCAGGGGGAGTGCTGCTTGATAAAATGCAGATTCCTGGGCTCTACCCTGGATTGGCATTCAAAATCTCAGAAGATCTACTAAGAATTTGAATTTTGTGCAAATTCCTAATTCCTCTTTTAATTTATATTCATCTTAAAGGCCCTTATACAAGTGTTTCTGCTGTGATTGGAGGACCCCCTCCAAAACTTATGCTGAAATTTAATTGCTATGGTAACAGTATTAAAAGGTGCAGCTTTCAAGAGGTGAATAGGTCATTAGGGTTTTGCTCTCATGAGGGGACTGAAGGCTTTATCACAGGAGAGTGTTAGCTGTCAAGAAAATGGCTTGCTAATACAAAGGATGAGTTAGACCCAGTTTCCTCTCTCTGCCTGGCACGTGTGCCCTCACCCTTCCACCATGTTACAACACAGCCAGAAAACCCTCGCCGGATGGGGCCTCTTCATCTAGCACTTGCTAGCCTCTGGAGCTGTGCGTCAAATAAACTTCTGTTGTTTATAATTTCTCTAGTCTGTGGTATTCAGTCTCAAAACAGATAAGTGCAGTCTCTATTGTCCTTTGGAAGTGGTTATTCTTGACCTGTATTTGTCAAGTACCTAAAACCTAAATCTATTCTATATTCAATATTGTACTTAGCATGTGGTGTGAAAAGCCCTGGAGGTAGAGCAGAGAATGAATGGACAAGTTCCTTCCTCAAGGATCTTACATTCTGGTGAGGAAGAGGTTTGTGGTCATCATACCAAGAAAGTAAAATGAAAATTGGTGACCAGTGCCAACTACTTCCTGAAGAACTAAGTTTTTGCATTCACATGTACACGAGCACATTCATACGCTGCATCCTTTGTGTATTTCAATATTTAGTTAAAACAAGAAAAGATTAAAAGAGGAAATAATTTCTAGAATGTGTGGGTTTGTTTGTTGTTTTTAATTTCCAGCAATTGCTTCAGACTATTTTGATTTTTCTAGAAGCTTTTTAGAGGCTTACATATAGACTATTAAAATCTATCTGCTCTTACTAATAAAAAATAATTAAATACCAAGCAGTGACAGATAAATTCTGAGTGAGGATATAAATCGTAACCCACCACATTAGAAAAGCAGTGCCAAGAGGAAGCAAGGGGGTTGGCAAACAGCTCCAGGGCAAGTGCCCAGAGTACACCCAGGCTGCGTGTGAGCACACTCCTGCTCTCCTGGCCCTCCAGCCACACCTGGGCTACCAAGTGCCCCCCAGATTTCCTCAGAATCGCTGTGTCCACACTCAGCATTTCATTAATAATGCATAGAGCGAGTCCCAAATTAATGCCTTTCTAGATTTGAATAGAAATTAAAGGAGGGGCAATGAAAAGCACAGAACCATCTGTGAGCCGAGCTGCCAGTTTCACTCACCCTCTTTGCTCTTGCACAAAGAACATATTTCATTTGAGAGTGTGAATATATGTGTGACCAGCACGAAAGCTGAGGATTTTAAAAGCAGCCAGCAATCCTGGGGCCATTTCAGCTGTGTTTCTACTTCACAGGGCCTCTTGGGGATGACTGGGAGCAGGTGTGAAGTTCCAGTTTATTAGCAAGTTAAGTCAGTGTTGCTGTGCACTTTGAGGGGGCCTAATAGACTGGCCAGTTCTCCGTAAATATCAAGAAGGACTACACTAGGAAGACATTGAAAATAAAAGTACTACTGCTATTGCCATTTAAAATAGCACCTGTTGGATATATACTATACTCCAGACATTACACTGGGTAATTTTGTTTGTTTGTTTGTTTTTGGTACCAGGGATTGAACTCAAGGGCACTCAACCACTGAGCCGTATACGCAGCCATATTTTGTATTTTATTTTAGAGGCAGGATCTCACTGAGTTCCTTGGTGCCTCATGGTTGCTGAGGCTGGCTTTGAACTCTCAGTTGTCCTGTCTCAGCCTCCCAAGCCACTGGGATTACAGGCATGCACCACTGTGCCCGGCCTACACTAGGTAATTTAGATGCATCATGATATTAATTTTTCTGGTAAATTAATAAAGGCTTTTTTCTGAATAAAGAACATTGAAATGATTGTTAACACTGACAATACTATATGGCAGAGAAGCTCTAGGTTGTCTTCTCCACATTTAACTTTTGTTCCTTGCTTCGCTTCACCAGCAGCTTAAAATTTGGGCCATGTCTGTCTGCTGAGTACAGAATGACCCTTGAGGTTAGATTATCCATGAAAAGCTTTCAAAGGCTACAGTCTTCAAATGGCAGGTGAAGTGTTAACAATTTTTTTTACTGGGCTTTGAGAGGGTATCAGAAGGATGGAAACAGAATGTGAAGTTTTGGTGCTAGATACAACTTTAAGAACTTATTTAATCCAGCCTTCTAAATTTTAATTTTAAAAATACGAGAACTAAAGACAGGTCTACTCTCCCACCTTTTGTATGATCTCCCACTTTTCCTTTCATATTTAGGTTTTTGTTTCAACCATCTGGCTTTCCCCATGTAGTTCCCAAGTCAAATAGAATTCTTTTTTGGATGTTTTCATCCTTTTGAGACTTTTTCTCCCCACATACACCATTCATAGTACTGGGAGGTCAGAAAAGCCAGAGCAGTTTACAATGTTTTTGGAAGTGACAACCATCAGGAATCGTACCAATATCTTGGAACCACAAATCATTATAACTGTGGCTGAATGGGACTGATTTTAAAATTTGCAGGTGTTAAAATTTATCTCCACAAAAATTGTATTATAGTACTGGGATATGATAAAGGATTACTGAATAAAAGAAAATACATGTAAACGATGAATCCCCATTTTCATGACACACATAGCTTCCTGACTATCAAACAGGAAGCTTCTCCATTCCTGATTGCTACTGGGGGTGGGCAGGAATGCAAGCTGTTCACATGTGACTTTCTGATCATTTACCCCACTACTGAAAAATGAATAAAGTCCTTTTCTAGTCTTTCTCTATTTCTTTAATAAACAAGAAGAGCTGTTCAAATGTAAATGCACCAAAGAAAATCACAGAAACTAGCCAGCCTCCAGGAGGAGAAACTATGGAAATCATTCTTAGAAGACTCAGAAGAATCATGTGAACTGTCTTCAAATACCTGAAGGCCTACCATGGAGGGAAACCAAGACTTGTTCTTTTGTTCCCAAAGAACAGTACTGATAAGAATTCTATTTATTATTAACAACCCACTAGTATCAGGCACCATGCAAGGGCTTTTATACATTATCTCTAATTCTTATATCAACTACAAAGTGGATTAAGTTATCCCATTTAATAAGCGAAAAAAGGGAGGTGAACATTGTGCTTAAGTTGCTTACCCAAAGTCACACTGTTAGTTATCGAGAGACCCAGGTTCTAATCTACCTCTGCAAGTGGCAATTCTAGCCTTCTAACTGCTCAAACAAAAACCCTTGCAGTCACCTTTGAGTCCTTTCACACCCTACATCTAAACCTTCAGCAGATTGCATCTGCTCTACACCTTTCACAGTACATCAGAACCTGAAGAGTTCTCACCCCCCTGCTGCTGCCAGCTTGCTCTAAACCATCCACATTATTTCTTACACAACACAGCCCACCCATATTGTTTATTACTTAGCTTCCTCCTAACTGCCCTCCCAGCTTGTGCCCATGACTCCTGATGACCTATCTCCAACACAACAACTGGGGCATCCTTGAAATAAGTAGAGTATGTCTCCTTTGTTCAAAAACCATCCTAGCTCTGTAGGAATAGAAGCCAAGGTTATTATGTTGATTTCCTGTACTGCTGTTACTTCACACCTCCTCGCTACTCCTCAAGAACTCTAGCTATAGGATTTCACCCTTGCTGTTCTCTCTTCCTGGAATGCTCTTCTCTGAAAAACAGTTACTTCATTTCCACCTCCTTCAGGACATTATTCAAGTTAACTATCTTAACAAGGCTTTCCTCAACACCCAATTTTAAGTTGGAAGTGTCCTATCTAGCTTTAATTGTTTTCCATAGCTCTCATTACTATTGAAAAAACTATCTTTAAAAATTTTGGGGTTTTAGCTATCTTTTCTTCTCCTTATATAAAATAAATTTTGAGGAGGGATATTTCCTATTTATTTCTGTATATCTAGCACTTAAAGCAGTATCTGGTACTACCTACTAGGTATTTCATAAGATGTCTGTTAAATAAATGACTATGTCCCAAGACTGTGGGGTCCTACTGACCCACTTAGACTTGAAGAGAGACATTACTAAGCTAGGCCCTCAGTATTATGGGATCACAGACTATCAAAGCTGAAAAGCACCACAGGGTCATCTAATTCTCCATGAAGGGCCATTTGAGAGATAAATTTTCTTACAGTGCCTTCAAAAATCTTATAGAGCTCTGTACAGTCAAAATAGACTTCACCACCACACAGGAAAAGTAATGTGTGGGGGAGAGAGGAGATGCTAAATTCCTAAACTTAAAAGACTTCCCCAAGCCTGGAATGTGCAATACCCAGACTTGTTCTGCCTTGGGCTAGGTTCATGTTCTGGGGTCATGATGTCTTCCACAGCTGTATTCTGTGAGCTATGCTCCAGGAGGTATAGGGTACTGGCACCAACTGTTTACAAAATCAAGGAACATCTTCTCTTAGCAGCAGAATAAAGACCAGAAACAGTGAATAAACATCTCCATGTGCCCCAGGTCCTCAGGAATGGGAAAAGTCAGGAGTCAGAAGGAGCCATTTTGGAGGAAGGGCATAATATACAAAGCATAGGGGCACAGTTTGCCTTTGATGGCACTCATGACTATATTTTCTCGTCTCTGCAGAAGCATAAGCAGTCCTTCCTACGAGACATTTTCAGATGCTACACAATCTCTAGAAGTTTCTGGAAGACTTCAAAACTGATCATTCTTTCTCATATCTAGTACTTTGCAGATGATCTCAAATTTTCTTTGTGTGTGTGTGTGTATAATAAAATCAAATAAAATGGTGCTTTCATTTTACACTGTATTTTTTTTATTCAAGGTATAAAAACATGGAAAGTTCTTTTTTAATGAAAGAACAAGAATTCAGGAAGATCATAACCTTTGATCAAGAAACCCCACATAGTTCCAATTTCTAATTAAACTTTCGTATATTTAATAGTCATGGCTATCTGTAGCCAAAGACTTCTGCCAATGCAGAGAATATTAAGTACAATTGCCCTCTGGTGCTGAACAGAAACAGAATTAAAATTCTTAAAATTATATTTCATCCCACATTGCAGAATTTTCCTTTTGAAGTCGGCATAACTCACACATCAAAACCTCCAGTGAAAGACTTTACTGACTGTGAGATGCAACTAATTGATTTTAGGGATAGGATTTTTATTTTTTATTTTTATAGACCTGAGAAAATTTGTTTTAAAAATAACTGCAGGGTTCTTTGAATTACCAATTTAGTTATCCTGTTTATTGCATCTGAAGGAATCACCAAGTTGCAGTGTCTCTGTTTCCTTTTTCTCTTGTCTTTAAACCAACGACAAATTATCCCAAGTTTGAACCTTGGACAGAAGATAAAATGTGCACATGGAAGTGAATTCAGCAAAGAATTACATGAATCACTGAATTATTATTACAAAATAATAATGCAATATCTTGAACTCTTTGTCATAAATAAATAAGCATTTAAGTATGAATGAAACAAACACAAGGCCTATATAACTGGGAATAAGCTGAGATTGGGAAGCATTTTGAACCTGCTGCTGTCTTATTGTTTAACTGTGGTAAAAACTAATTGAAGATTGCATCTACAAGAACAAAGCATTCTTTCATTTTTGCTTATCGACTTAGTTGCTTTGAAGAGTCATGATCTGTGATTAAGACAACTGGTAGAAAATAGATATCATATTTGATTGCATAAGAGAGCTATTCTTCATGATACCTTGAAAGTATTCAGTAGATGTTCCTAGATCAAGAAATGATGTTATCTATGCTACTTTTCTTCTTCAAGATGCCATTTTTCCCTCCACTTTCCACACTAACAAATCTTACATAACTAGAAATTCATCCTGAAAAAATTCTCAAGGATGTTACTTATGTTCGTATTTCTGGAAATAAGTAACTCATTCCAGAGCAAGAAATGGACATGAAAACACCAGCAGAAATGGAACATGTCACCATAGCTTGGGTTTAAGGTCAATTCAGCAGAAGGTGACCAGGGGGCAAAGGTCCTAGGGAAGGTACATCTGGTCTAAGCTGGTGGCATTTGCTGTGAAATCTCACCAAGGCCAGAGCCCTGCGTCTCACTGCTCCTCCTACAAAGCAGGCAGGAAGGTAGAAGGACTCTATGCTTTACATCAACAAATCCATCATGGTTACATTCTTTAGACAATCAGAGCACAGAAATCAAGGACAATTCATGTCCCCATGCCTGAGATTTGTCCAAAATGAAACATTGGCAACAACCAAGAAAGATAAATCTAAAACATCTGGTACAAGTTCAACTACTTGGACCTACATGGCTAAAACCTATGACTACAACTATGGCCAGCAGCCTTACCAAAATAATTTGGCACTTTTACTTCAACCTGAGGTAACAGGAAATGGCTTCTAAATTGGTAGTGCTTGGTTTTTGTTTTGTTTTGTTTTGTTTATCCAGATAAACTCCAGGAGAGAGAAAAATGCTGAAGACTTCCATATAAATCATTCTCCTTATGTTTACATTTAACTGCCTTGCTACATTCATCTAATGACTTTAGTCTGTTTTCTCTTTGCAAGCTCAGCATGGTTATAAATACAATAAAGAACAGCACTTCTTTCACCATCACCATTCCCAAAATAAGTTCAAAGAAAACACATTGCAAAGATTACATACTCCTTAAAGTTTCATTTACTTATTTATTTATTTTTGGCAGGATCGGGAATTGAACCCAGGGCCTCATGCTTGCTAGGCAAGCACTCTACCACTGAGCTATGTCCCCAGCCCCACTCCTTAAAGTTTTTTTATTCTACACAAATGCATGTATACATACACACACATGTGCATACACATATACACACATAGATATACATTTGTACACACACATATACATATATGTGTCCCTGTGTGTTTCACTGACTCTATTAGTAAAAAGTAGTGACCATCTTTCTCCAACTGGGATTGATTTTATTAAGCCACATTGAAATGAATTCCCATCAATTCAAATGGGGTGTGTCTCCTCCCTTGTCAGCACTTCACTGGGTGGATACATTTTCCTTGAATGCTTTACCCAGAAATGGCTAACAAGAAAATCGAAGGCCTTGAGTTTTCTTGGAAGGGCTATCACCTGCTTCCTGTCTTTATTAGTTGTCCTTTTGGTCCTTTTGCTTCTTGTCAGCTTACTCCTGTCATATGCATACATTTTCAGAATAATAATGGTAAGCAACGGAACCACTTTTAACCTATGAAAATCAACATATCCCTAATTATGCTTTCACAGATCTAGAATATCTCAGCTGTCAACATGGAGACATTAAATAAATCACTTACTTTAGAAATTAGCAAATGATGGGAAAGATTGGACTTTCCAGCAGAAAACAACTCTTAAGGCAAACAGGAAGCCACATTTCGTGAGAAAAAGCTCTGGTTTTAAGAAGAATGACATATAACATATGTAGAAGGAAAGACAATTCATAAATTATGATTTTGTTAACTAATTAACTTGGTGGTTAAGCAATAATTATCAAGTGATATTAAAACCATAAGATAAGAAGCAGGGGAGGGAATCAGGCATTTGTGTGGGGCTAAGGATGTACCACATAGTTTACTTTCTGCTTGTAAGGGAGAAAGGCAACATCCTAATGACCAGTTGGGGAGCTACATGCAGTCTTATGCAAGTGGTGGGAAACCCAAATATTAAGTGTACCCTGACATAAAGAAGTAAGGAGACATAAGGTTAGTGAGCATGTGCTCTTACCAAAATATTTCCACAAATATAAAAGATCAATCCAGAAAAAATAATATATTCCACAGGACATGTGTTCTCGTTTTGGAAATTCAGAGGTATTCTAACCTTAAAAGGTTTAAATGATTCAACACCCAAATGTAACTGGTTATCCCGAATTAGATTCTGATATGGCCAAACCAGCTTCAAGGATGTTAGAGAGACAATTTTAAGATATTTGACTACGGAATGAATATTAGATGATATTATGCAATCATTATTAATTTTGTTAGGTATAGCCCTTCTATTTTGACTGTTAGAAAGTGTTCTTCTTATAAATACCAAAGTATTTATAAGATGGAATGCCATGATGCTCATAGTTTTCCATAACATTCACCAGTATAGTAAAAAATTAGTTGACAAGGAGAAAAATAAGAGAGACATTTTCTTCAGAATCAGTAAATATAAGCTTCAGACTGCATCCTCAAATGAAATTCTTCTGGCCTATCCTCCCCACTTAAACAGCTAAATCTCCTCTGCCCTATCAATGGTCCCTTAAAATTGTAATAAATTCTTTTCATAATGGGACACTTAGTACTTCTTCAGAAAGAAGTCAAAAGAACACTTCAGAATGAAAGCACCATTTCCGTTTTCTTCCCTCCTCTGTTTTAAGACAGTAGTTCTCAAAGTGCAGTCCCTAGAGAAGCAGCATCAAATAGCACCAAGGAACTTGTTGAAAATGCCAATCAGAAGCCAATCAGAAGCCCTTGTGGGAACACTGAACGATGTATGTCCCATTCCCCGGGTGGCACACATGAGCACGGGAGTTTGTGGTAGGTGTTCTAGAGCTCCCATTTCTCCCAGAGGAACTCACTTTGTCACTGCTATGTAGTGTGCACACTAAAGAAAAGAAAAAGCATGATCCAGAATTACATAATTGATGTGTAGTTTTTATTCTTCTCCATCAATGTCTGGATCAATGAACTGAGAAAGTAAGAAACTATTTTTTGTTGTACTTATGTTGCGTTATGTTTACAGCACACTATTTTAGGGTACTGTTGAAAACAATAAACTTGTTCTGTTTATAATTAGTATACTTTCCAGATTCCAGGAGAGCCCTCTAGGTCAAGATGAAATAGGTGCCATTTAATATGGGCTAGAACTTGTGACACAACGTGAATGATGTCTGCCCTCAAACACTTCACAGGCTTCCAACTGATGGGAAATTCTAGCATCCTACCTACAATGGTCCAATCCTCTTGGGGCTTTCCTCGTCTCCACACTAACCAGTACATTCTGAAGACCAGTGACCATGTCTAAATGCTGTAAAATCCACTACACCACACGTAAGATTCTAAGAAGTCAGCAAATGTGAGATTCTGTGATGCAAAAGTTTTCCTGTTATCAGTGGGAAGTCAGAGTTTTGAGAGATTCCATAACACCATCGTTTCCGAGTGTGCCAAACTGGAAACCTAAACCAATATACCTGATGTTTTATACAGTGCATTGGCAGCAGGACTTACCACCAAGTAAGGAGAATGTGGTATGTGGAATTATAGGCCCATCTTCATGTCAGAGGTTTTGAAACACATTTAGCTATTTGATGTTCATTATAGGAGGCGTCCGAGACTAACTTAAGTCAGACACTATTTGTCTTACAAAATGGTATTAAACAAGGTTTGTGTTAAAGCATGACCAGGCTGGTTCCTCAGTCTGTTCTTTCAGGATTGAGGGTCGCAAGCTGCCCATAAACCACAGGCGCCCCTCCTCGCTGCATGGGAATTTTGTAATACTACATACAAACCCTTCCATGGGGACACCTGCTAAACAAAGTTTGCCTCCTGACTATGCCCTACTAGCTTCTTTCTTTTTTTTTATTTGTTCTAATTAGTTATGCAGAACAGAAGAATGCATTTCAACTTATTGTACACAAATGGAGCACAATTTTTCATTTCTCTAGATCTACACAGTGCAGTCACACTGTTCATGCAACTATACAAGTTCATAGGGTATTAATGCTTGTCTCAGTTCACCATCTTTACCACCCTTCCTTCTCCCTTCCACCCTCACCCCTCTCTGCCCAATTCAAAGTTCCCCCATTCTTCCCTAGCCCCCATTGTGGATCAGCATCCACTTATCAGAGAAATCACTTGGCCTTTTGTTCATTGGGATTGGTTTATTTTGCTTAGCATGATATTCTCTAACTCCATCCATTTACCAGCAAATGCCATAATTTCATTCTTCTTTAAAGCTGAGTAATATTCTTTTGTGTATATATACCACATTTTCTTTATCCATTCATCTGTTGAAGGGCATCTAGGTTGATTCTATAGTTTAACTATTGTGAATTGAACTAATATAAACATTGATGTGACTGCATCATGGTAGAATGCTGATTTTAAGTCCTTTGGGTATAGACTGAGGAGTGGGATAGCTGGGTCCAGCGATGGTTCCACTCCAAGTTTTCTGAGCAATCTCCATATTGCTTTCCACTCCAAGTTTTCTGAGGAATCTCCACACTGCTTTCCAGAGTGGTTGCACCAATTTGCATTCCCACCAGCAATGTATGAGTGTACCCTTTTCCCCACATCCTTGCCAACACTTATTGTTGCTTGTATTCTTTTTTTTTTTTTTTTTTTTTGGAACCGGGGATTGAACTCAGGGACACTCAGCCACTGAGCCACATCCCCAGCCCTATTTTGTATTTTAGAGACAGGTCTCACTGAGTTGCTTAGCGCCTTGACCTTGTTGAGGTTGGCTTTGAACTCGTGATCCTCCTGCCTCAGCCTCCCAAGGGCTGGGATTACAGGCGTGCGCCACCATGCCCAGCTGCTTGTATTCTTGACAATTGCCATTCTGATTGGAGTGAGATGAAATCTTAGAGTAGTTTTGATTTGCATTCTTTAATTGCTAGAGATGTTGAATACTTTTTCATTTATTTGTTGATCGATTATATATCTTCTGTGAAGTGTCTGTTCAGTTCCTTAGCCCTTTTTTTTTTTTTTTGGCAGTGCTGGGGATTGAACCCAGGGCCTTGTGCTTGCAAGGCAGGCACTCTAACAACTGAGCTATATCTCCAGCCCTAGCCCATTTATTGATTGGGTTATTTGCTGGTTTGGTGTTAAGTTTTTTGAGATCTTTATATATCCTGGATATTAGTGTTGTATTTTATATGTATGGGGTAAAGATAATCTCCCATTCTGTAGACTCTCTTCACATTATTTATTGTTTCCTTTGCTGAGAAGAAGATTTTTAGTTTGAATCCCTCCAATTATTGATTCTTGATTTTATTTCTTGTGCTTTGGGAGTCTTGTTGAAGAAATCTGGTCCTAAGCCAACATGATAAAGAGTTGGGCACAAGATCTCTGGTCTAATTCCTAGGTCCTTGGTCCACTTTGAGTTACGTTTTATGCAGGGTAAGAGAGAGGGGTTTAATTTCATCTTGCTACATATGGATTTCCAGTTTTCTCAGCACCATTTGTTGAATAGGCTATCTTTTCTCTAATGGATGTTTTTTTGGCACCTTTGTCTGTTATGAGATAACTGTATTTCTGTGGGTTTGTCTCTGAGTCTTCTCTTCTGTACCATTGGTCTTCCTGTCTGTTTTGATGCCAATACCATGCTGTTTTTGTTACTATAGCTCTGTAGAATAGTTGGAGGTCTGGTGTTCTCACGCCTCTTGCTTTACTCTTCTTGCTAAGGATTGCTTTGGCTATTTTGGGTCTCTTATTTTTCCAAATGAATTTCATGATTGCTTGTGCTATTTCTATGAAGAATGACATTGAAATTTTAATAGGAATTGCATTAAATCTGCATAACACATTTAGTAGTATGGCCATTTTGACAATGTTAATTCTGCCTCTCCAAGAACATGGGAGGTCTTTCCATTTTCTAAGATCTTCTTCACTTTCTTTCTTTAGTGTTCTATAGTTTTTATTGTAGAGATTTTTCACTCCTATTGCTAAATTGATTCCCAATATTTTATTTTTTAAGGCTATTGCAAATGGGGTAGTTTTCCATTCTCTTTCAGAAGACTCATCACTGATAAATAATAGCAGTATATATCACTGCTACTTTGCTGAATTCATTTATGAGTTCTAGAAGTTTTCTGGTAGTATTTTTTCAATTTTCTAAATATAAAATCATGTCATCAGCAAATACTGATAGTTTGAGTTCTTCTTTTCCTATTCATATCCCTTTAATTTCTTTCATCTCTCTAATTGCTCTGGCTAGAGTTTCAGGACTATGTTGAATATAAGTGGTGAAAGAGGATGTCCTTGTCTTGTTCCAGCTTTAGAGGGAATGCTTTCAATTTTTCTCCCTTGAGAATGATATTGCTCTTGGACTTAGCATAGATAGCTAACATCAACATAATAGATATGGTATGTTGAGGTATGTTCCTACTATCCCTATTTTTTCTAGTGTTTTGAACATGAAGGGGTGCTGTATTTTGTCAAATGCATTTTATCCCTCTCTTAAAATGATCATATGATTATTATCTTTATCTTTTAAGTCTATTGATGTGGTGAATTACATTTGTTGATTTCCAGATGTTGAACCAACCCTGCATCCCTGGGATGAACCCCACTTGACCATGGTACACTGTCTTTTTAAATATGTTTTTGTATGCAATTTGACAGAATTTTATTGAGAATTTTTGTATCTATATTCATCAGGGATATTGGGTTTCTTTCCTTGTGTCTTTGTCTGGTTTTGGTACCAGGGTGATACTAGCCTCATAGATGAGTTTGGAAGAGTTCCCTCCTTTTCTCTTTCAAGGAATAATTTGAAGTGTATTGGTGTTAATTCTTCTTTGAAGGTCTTCTAGAACTGGTCTGAGACTCCATCTGGTCCTGGGCTCTTCGTTGGTAGGCTTTTGATGCCATCTTCTATTTCATTGCTCGAAATTGATCTCTTTAAATTTTATATGTCCTCCTAATTCAGTTTGGGTGGATCATATGTCTCTAGAAATTTATTGATGTCTTCAGGATTCTCTAATTTATTGGAGTATAAATTTTGAAAATAATTTCTAATTATCTTCTGTATTTCAGTAGTGTCCAGTGTGGTATTTCCTTTTTCATCATGAATTTTAGTAATTTGAGTTTTCTCTTTCTTCATTAGTATGGCTAGGGGTTTATTAATTTTATTTATTTTTTTCACAGAACCAATTGTCAATTTTTGTCAATTTTTTTGAATTGTTTCTTTTGTTTCAATTTCATTGATTTCAGCTCTGATTTTAATTATTTTCTGTCTACTACTTTTGGTGTTCATCTGTTCTTTTTCTCAAGCTTTGAGACATAATGTTAGGTCATTTATTTGTTGACTTTTTATTCTTTTCATGAATTAGTTCAATTGAATGAACTTTCTGGTTAGCACTGCCTTTATGGTGTCCCAGAGATTTTGATATGTTATATCGGTTCCTCATTTACCCCTAAGAATTTTTTTTTCTCTGATTTCTTCTGTTAGGAAGCCCTTCTGTTTTGGGACAACCCACTGATGGTCAGTCACAGTAGTTAACAAGGACACAGAACTGAAGGCTGATGTCAGGAGGGGCAAAAATAAAAAGAGATTTAACAATCTTGGACAAGAAAATTCAATTCAAGCATGAATTTATAAAGAGGAAAATGCTGTACTGAACAGAAAATAAGCAAGTGAAAGCTGTGAGCGAAGGCACCAGGGAAAGGAGGGAAAGGCAATGATGAATTGCATAAAAGAATTCATTGGGAAATAGTCCCATTTTCACTATTAGCAATAGCTAATAAACAGAATACTGTTTCATCCAGTCTTCAAGCAGGCAGTTATGTTACGAACTGTACAAGCCCATTGCTTAAACCATTGAAGAAAGTCCCCAAATCCTAAATAGCTTCTCCCCATCTGAGTCACAAACCACCTATAGAGGTAATTTCTATGTGTTTCTGAAAGTGCACAAACATGGATATGTGTAATACGCATACACACATAAGCTTCTCACACAGTTCAAAGCGCAGTGTAGATCAGGTAGAGATGGATTTGAATTCCAGCTGTGTAACTTATAAACCACATGACAAACGATAGGCAGTTACTTAATTGATATATCCTCAGGTCTCCCCTCTGTAAGTGGAGATAACAATATCAGTATTGATGACTGATGCAGGGGTAAATTAGGTACTTAAAGTTCTTCACTGTGTCTAGCAGAAAGTCAGAACTGGGAATTATTATCAATAACTCTGTCCAACAAAATTTTACCACTTGTTTTCCTTATCAAAAATCAAACCCTAGCTGGGCGCGGTGGCGCACGCCTGTAATCCAAGCGACTTGGGAGGCTGAGTCAGGAGGATCGCGAGTTCAAAGCCAGCCTCAGCAACTTAGCGAGGCCCTTAGCAACTCAGTGAGACCCTGTCTCTAAATAAAATACAAAGTAGGGCTGGGGATCTGGCTCAGTGGCCGAGTGTCCCTGAGTTCAATCCCTGGTTCAAAAAAAAAAAAAAAAAAATCAAACCCTTACACTAGTTTTTCTTGTTTTTCATATAAAAAAAACTTGAACCCTCTTTTAGTTTACTTGTATCAAGACTTTATTTACCACGAGTAAAAAAACCAAATTCTTAATAATATGGTATATCCATTTTTCAAGGCATCACTAAAGATGAAATTATAAAGAATACACAATAATAAATCTCTTACTTGTACTTCTTTCCACATCTATTTTATTTGGTAATTTGACCCTATTCTTCAAATAATAGCATGGTTACAAATGAAAGATTAGAATTGGTAAATCATTTGCCTCCTGTGATCAACAGGGCAAATTGAGTTGGGTGTATTGTTTAACTTCAACTGTAAACCAGGGGGAAATAGTGAAACAGTGTGTGTGGGGGTGTTTGTGTGTGGGGGGGGAATCAACGTCACAAATAGCACATTTTGGTAGATTCAGTAAATATAACAATTATACAGTAGATAAATAAAATTATATTTACTTCATTTCTCTAATGATGCTTGAAATCATTTTGCCTTAAATGTGTGTTCAAAGAGCTTCAAATATGACAGCACAGAAAAGAAGGAAGAGAGAGAGGGAGGAAAAGAAAAGAAGAGAAGAACTGATATTCAAATGTTGGTGGGTTTTCTTCCTTCCCCTTCCCTAAGAGGTTTCTGCCTTCATCTGCAGTGTCTCCCCGTCTCTGTCCTCTGAAGAGGAGATAGTGGAGGTTGCTGGGGGTATGCAGTATCTGAAGGATGGGTATGCAAAGACAAAGCAGTAGAGACTACAGGCAAATGGGAGGAAAGGAGCCTGCAAGGGCAGGGAAAGGACTGGGAATGCAGTTTCATCCACAGGTCTGGAGGGAGAGAGGAGCACAGGAAACCTCCATAAGGAGTCACGTGAATGAGGATGAGAAGACACGGTTCTTTAGTATCACTAAGGATTATGCCTTCCTTAAGGATTTCAAGAAACTCAAATTATAAAGAAATTTCATCGGTGCTTTTTAGTTATACATGACTGTAGAATCCATTTTGACATGATTATACAAGCATGGAATACATTTTGTTCTAATTCAGATCCCAGTACTTCTCCTTCCCTTTCCGCCTCCCCACCCAGTGCTCCCTTCCCTTTCTTGATCTTTCTGCCATTTACCCATAGTTTTTTTTTTTTTAATTCATTTCTTGTGGACATACATGACAGTGAGATTCACAGTGGTATCTTCATATACATATATACGAAAGTTATATCATAATCCTTCCACTGTTTTCCTTTTCCTATTCCCACTCCCTTCCCTTCATTCCCCTTTCTCCAATCTACAAAACTTCTATTCCCCCTCCCTTTATTATGGGTTAGCTTCCATATAAAAAAGAAAATATTCAACCTTTGTTTTGGGGAGATTGGCTTATTTCACTTCACATGATAGTCTCCAGTTCTATCCATTTACCAGCAAATGCCATAATTTCATTTTTATTTATGGCTGAGTAATATTCCATATATGTATTTATATATCACATTTTTTTTATCCATTCATCTGTTGAAGGGCACGTAGTTTGGTTTTATAGCTTAACTATTGTGAATTGAGCTGCTTAAAACATTGATGTGGCCACCTCACTGTAGTATGCCGATTTTAAGTCCTTTGGGTATAAAACCAAGGAATGACTGGGTCAAATGGTGGTTCCATTCCAAGTTTTTTTGAGGAATCTCCATATTGTTTTCCAGAGTGGTTGCACCAGTTTGCAGTCCTACCAGCAATGTATGAGTGTACCCCTTCCCCACTTCCTCACCAACATTTGTTGTTACTTGTATTCTTGATCATTGCCATTCTAAGTGGAGCGAGATGTAATCTCAGCATATTTTTAGTTTGCATTTCTCTAATTGCTAGAGATGCTGAATATTTTAAGAAGTTCAATTTTTAAAAAAACATTTTGTTTTCAAATGTACCTAAGTTGTTGAAATGTGTTTCTTTGTCTTAAATAACCCCCTAAAATTGATGATGATTTCAATGTGGTTACACAAACAGTTCTCCTTACTTTCTTAATTTTTCTTTCACTGCTATTCAACTCCCTGTAAATAGTTATCACTGTTCACTGAATTTCCTCAAATGGTTTCTCTAAGTTTGTCATCACTTCACCATCCAACATGAAGGAAGATTTCTCCCTTGCTTTTTCTTAAAATCTGGGATCTAATCAAGTAACTTGAAATCAGTTCCTCACTAAATCGAGCAACAAATTTGATCTACACATGTGCATGCATTCTTGTGCACTCATGCTTGAAAGTGCAAACCATGAATGGACTAGTGAACTAGTAATGGCTCAGAGCCAAAGGAAGCATGGGTGGAGCAGGAAGCCACCAAGAGCCATCCACAATCAAGAGGGGTCTCAACACTTTTCAAAGTGGCCCAATTGCAAATCTGATGAACTAATGAAAACAACAAGCAAAAGGAACAAGTCCAGAAAAAGGCAGGCTGTGAGTGCTGGGGCTTCATGAACCACGCCTTCCTGAAAGAAGAGATAGGCAGCAGAATTAGTGAGCACTAACCAATGTTTTAAAACGGGCTTCAGTTAGGACACTAGGAGAACATATCCCTCAGAACAAGCCACCTACTTCCTGCGGCAAAGCAGGGCCGGGGGGAGAAAGGGAGAGAATGTGTATGAGCAGTGACGCCAGGATAACATATGGGTTTAAGGCATTGGCTTGAATTCTGGCTCTATTAACTAGCCAAATTATATCACCTTATTAAACATATGAATGAAATTATTTTCAGAGGAGTTCTATAAAGATTAAATATGGTACTATTTGTAAAAACTTTGACACACTAATTGCACATAAAAACAAATTGAAAAGTACCAACAACAAATACGTAGCAGTTAAGCAGCACTGTATATTGCACAGTGGTCTAAGAACTTTGTCTACGTGAACATACTAAATCCTCACAAGCCTAGGAGTTAAGTACCACTATTGCCTCTACTTATGAGATAATGGGGCAGAGGCGCAGAGGGATTAACTCCCCATAACTGAACAGTTACAGTGCATTAGCGCTGCAGTTCAGCTTCAGAATCACTGGTGCTAAATATAGACCGTCTTCTCTGTAGTACTGATAATCTCTTATTTATTTTTATTATTCTTATCATTAATGTGGAAAAGAAAAAGGTGTATGCTAACATGGGACTTAATTTCATAAGCTTTGCATATGTATGTGTACATATAGACATTTAGGTGTGTATATATATATACATGCATACATATACACAGATGTATGATCTTGGAACAGATTGCCTATAAACAGTTCCAACTATTTTTCTTTATGATGGCCCCATAAACTACCTATATGGGATGCTGAATAAAATGTAGATTTGAAGCAGTAAAGCGCAAGACAAACAAAATGAAAAATCTAACCAAAGTTTTAAAGTTTCTCTTGAGAACCATAAATAGCTGCAGCTTCTTACGTGTCTCAAAAGCAAACTAAGTATATTGTGTCACATACACACACACCCACTCTCACGCATCTCATTTTTAAGTCTAGTTAATAGTATTTAAGCCATTGACACCCAAAATACTTTTGCTAAAATAGTCAAAGAGTAAGTTTGCTAAATTTCTAAGATAAAATTACAATATTTGGGATATAACTCTACCAAAAAATATTCAAGGTATATCTGCAATTCAAGTTTAACTGGACATTATTTTGTCTGACAATCCTAGAGTCATAATATGTGTTATTTAAACTTCAAAGATAAGTATAATGTTTATGAATTCTACCTATTACGAAAAGCTAGACCAATTCTAGAAGTCTGACCCTAAAGTAAAAGCATAATATCACATGGCTTTTAAAAAGGGCATCCTCTCTACCTATTTAAAGTCAAAGTCATAAATTATAAACAAAACTAGCGTAATAAAGCTTTACTCTTGTCTATGCTCCAAAAAAGGAAAAGCTCAGTGCATTAGATTTTAAGTTTTAAGCCTCCTTTCCATAAAGCTGTCCCAGCTCTACTAGGTCCTTCTGGACATTAAATTAAATCCCTTCAATTTACACAAGTGCCACCTTATTATCTTGAGATAGTTAAAATGGAACTGGACATATGTAGAGCTATCTCTATAAAGTAATGTTGTACATTGTGCTGAAATACAAATCACAGAGAAAAGAAGCAAGTGTATCATTTGAACAAAAGAGGGAGAGAGAGAGGATAGCAGGATGGAAAATCTCAGTTTGGTCAATAAAAACAGAGCTGTCTTGAGTGTCATGGTTTCCACTGAAGCTAAAATAAGCAGCAGTCAGGATGTCAACCTATGCATCTCAAATGCAGTGTCCTGAGTCAGTGACACAGAGCAGGTTGTATAGATCCATTTTTCAAAAGTGAGGATATGTCATTGAGCCAGTGCAACTCTAAGCCAAAACTCCCATTATCATGTTCCTGCCTTGTCAGTGCAGCCACCACCTTTTTCAAAACACAGGGAGTCACATCTTGGGCTGCATGTGAGACAGCTGTTCTGTGAAGAGGGCTTCTTTCTGATAAATGACACAAAGTCTTTGCTGTGCCCTTGCAAGTGCTTTTGTGCTTGCCAGAAGAAATGTCTTATCCTTAATGTGTGCAATAATGTGCTCATGTTCATCTGGCAGAACACCAAGTCTAACATGTTGACCATGGAAGGAAAGAACCATGTCTTCACATCTCAATTTGTCTTGCATTCTCACCATTATTAATGACATGCATAATATAGAGCTTATTCTGCGGTTGTTTCCCGGCCTTTTCATTTTTAAAAAATATTTATTAGGTGTCAATAGACCTTTATTTTATTCATTTATTTATGTGGTGCTGAGACTCGAACCCAGTGCCTCACACATGCTAGGCAAGCCCTCAACCACTGAGCCACAGCCCCAACCCTGCTTTTCATTGTTTGAACCTTAGTAGAACATGTCTGAAAGCAAAACCAAACATGAATCATGATAACCATTTTGGGCAATGATTGTATTGCAGTATCAGTAGTCAAATATATGTGAAATTGTACTGGAAAAATTCTTGTTCATTCACATACATCCAAGTAATGGACATGGGGGAAAATTAAACCTCTCTTTCTCAAAGGTGAGTGGAATGAAAAAAGAATTTGAAATTCAGGTTATTTTCTTATTTACACTCAATTAAATACTCATGATGTTACAGATTTAAACATTCTTTTTAAGAATCTTAGCTTAGTCTACTTTCCTCTCTTTTTATTTCTCAGCTTGTTTTGGGGATATATTTCACTCCACTCCACATTATCCAACAAAAGAAATTCTCTCCTGGGTATATCTACACTAAAGAATATTGTGTGTTCACTTATAATGAGAGTGTTTTACTTACACTGGGATTGTGTTTACTTTCAGTGAGAGTGTTGTTATAATCTCACTGTCTAAACCAAACCTGTCTATAAATCCAAAAGTATGCCACATCAATAGAAAGGAAAATCCATTTGTCTACCAATGTAGAAAGCAAGTAACAAAACAAATTAAAACAATAGTTTCACAGTTCATTCTCATCATACATCCAGCCCCTTACATGATACCTAGAGATAATGTCAATGTCTATTTTTAATTATTCATGTTGTTTTAGTTGACAGATTACAATCAAATTGCATTTATGGAATGCAGTGGAATGCTTTGAGATACATAAACAAAGAGTGATTCAATCAAGCATATTAACATATCTTCCACCTCACTTACTTGACATTTTTCATGATCGTACATTTGAGATTTCCCTTAGCTATTTTGAAATGTACTTATTATTGATAATAGTCACTCTGCTACACAAGCAATATTACTAATTTCTACCCCCAATTTCTGCCAGGTGAAAAGAAATGTTCTACATGATTTGCAGGCATATAATAAGACAAAATGCAAACAGGATGCCAACAGAAGAACAGAAAATGACCAAGTTACTCCATGCGTGTCTTGCAATGAGAAAGGGTTGAAGTAGTTTTGCTGGGAAGAAGTAAACATAGGTTTCTACAGGGGAAAAATGTTCTGACAATGCCTTTTCTCTAAGTAGAAAGGTTAATTTCAATTACACATTTTTTACAAGTTTCTATTTAGATTTATGCCAAATTATCACTAGATAATAGTGATTACTGTAAAAATCAAATTATAGTTAAAGACATCACATTGAACATGTGTTTACCTTTCCCACCTACCAAATCTTCACTAAAATATTATATATGTACATTATTACATATTAATATATATGTTAGTGCAAGAACAGACAAAAAGAGTGGCAGAAAAGGCAACAGGATGAAATTTTGAGAGCTAGAAAACAAAGGGACGTATGCATACCTGGAAAAGTGACAACCAAGCAGCAGAGAGGAGGCAGAGAAGCAAGTGGCTTACTCGTACCTAAGAATCCTGAAACAGTTGAGGAATAATTTGCCCTCAGTAGTACCTCAAAGAGCAACAAAAGGTGGCAGGGATGGGGTCTGGGCTCTACAATGAATGACTGAAACCTGTGTAAGGAGTTAGTAGCCTGGGTGACCTCCACTGCCTGGTCCATCCACACTAGCATAAGACTGAAGAGACTAAGCCAGAGGAACTCTGGATGAGGAAAACCAGAAAGGCTGGGGAAGGAGAGCAACATAATGAAAGTGGGAATCAACACAGCATCAAACTCAATAACAACATGGAGGACAAAAAGACAATGGTGGAATGATTTTAAAATTTAGACTAGACGAATTTTCCAACCTGGAATTCTACCTAACCAATCTGTCATTTGGGGTTTCATCTTAGGAAAGTTAATATAACCAAAAATTATAAGAAAAGTATATGTTTGGGGAGAAAACAAAGAAGATTGTTCAATCCTCATTTTCCAAAGTAAGACAAAAATCAAGATGTCTAAAATTTTAAAAGCAGCACAGGAATAATATTTAGAAATGTGAAAATCAAAAGCAAAATAAACAACTAAAATAATATAAAATGGTTCACTGAAAGCAGGAATAATGGTGTAGGGGAAGAGAAAGGGGAATATATTTTTCATAACAAGCTGTATAGAACAATTCACTTTTAAACTATGAATATATAAAGCTATGTAAAAACACAATTTTAAAAAACAATTAACTACTTAACAAAGCGTGCCTTATTGCTAGTGGCCCACATTCACTGTTTCCTAATGGTTTTCCTAGAAATCCTAGTACTCAGTTCATAATGAAGATCTTCATGAAGTTTGAACTCATGTATTTTGTTTAATGCAAGACAGCACAGCAGTTCTCACCTACAAGAGAGATCCCAACCTGAGTATAGGGGTATAACAAATTCCTGAGAATCAAAAGTTCATATTTTTCAATGTATATTATAAATAGCTTGTTGTGATTTTTATGCATAGAACCTTGACTGTTATTCCTTATTTTATCTCTAGCATCAAACACAGCCTAGCACATAAACCATCTGAATTAATTCATTCATTCACATGTACTGGTTTAACGTGGAATAGAGGATATCAAATAAAATAGTCCTTTTACTAGGCAAAATCTAATAAAATGATTACAGCTGTATTAAGTGATCCAGGTCACTTTCTGGCATCACCAAAGAAATGTGGACATGATGATTTAGCCTAAGCAGCCCTGTATTATAACACATCAGCAGCTGGAGTTATAGCCCAATGATAGAGCACTTGCCTAGCACACAGAACCCCAGGTTCCAGAACCACCCCCCCACCACCCACACACATAAAGCTCATCAGACAGACAAATACAACATGATCTCACTTATCTGAGGAATCTAAAAAAGTTGATCTCATAGAAACACAATAGAAGATTGGTTTCCAGAGGCTCAGGAGCAAGAGGGAATAGGGAAAGGGAGCTGGTGGTAAAAGAATACACAGTTTCAGAAGCCAGATATATGCCTATAAATATGCAATAATTAAAATTAAAATATGCAAAAATTATTTGTCCAATAAAGTCATTTATTTATTAATAAAAAATTTTAAACATCCCTGTAAATTGAAAGTTAAAAATTATATGTTTGGGACTGGGGTTGTAGCTCAGTGGCACAGCACTTGCCAGGCACGTGTGAGGCACAGGGTTCAATCCTTAGCACCACATAAAAATAAACAAATAAAATTAAGTCATGCTGTCCATCTATAACTACAAAAAAAATTTTAAGCATGTTTAAGAATACACTGTGGGCTAGGGATGGGCTCAGTGGTAGAGTGCTTTCCTGGTATGCATATGGCCCTGAATATGATCCCCAGCACCACAAAATATGAATACAAATACACTGTTAATCTCAAGAAAAAGTTAATTTTAAAAATTTTTGCTGAAGTATGACAACTACTTTATATTTGGTTTAAAATAACCAGTAACGTTCGAATCTAATATAATAACATTGTTTCTCCCATCAAGTTTTAACTTGCTTTAACTTTTGAAAAATACATATTTAAATGTTTTGTGATGAATTAATGACAATTCAATATATATACTTACATCTGCTCTCTGATTTGACATAAAAGGTATATTTTCAAGGTTATTTGAATAAAATGTAGATATTTAATAAGACAGAAGAATTGTTTTTGAAGGAACACTTATAATTTTATGTCTTTATTATGGAACTATTATCTTTAATCCAAGGCCCCAAATTCTACCAACTGGGGTATTTTTTCCTGCTCCTTCCCTTCAAACTTAACCACAAACATTGACAACTCTTCAATAAAACTGATTCAATCATTCCACAAGGTATACATGTATTAAAACCTTTGCCTCTTACCCCACAAATATATGTAATTGTTATTCGTCAATTAAAAATAAAATAAAACTTTTTAAAAAATACACATACTTTTTAAAAATGCACAAATTTTAACTGTAAAACCTGAATTAAGGCAAAGGAAACATACCAAGCACTTAAATCAAGATACTAGAGCTTCCCAGCACAACAGCAGCCCCCACACCTCCCTGCCATGCCAAATTCCCCATTCCCAGTAAAGAATCCTTCTGACTTCCAACATCAGAGTATAGAGTAGCCCAGACTGCTCGTGAACTTTTATCTTTATATAAATAGAATCACATGGTGGGTGGTGGTGGATCTTTTCCTTCTACTCAACGTAAGGCTTGTGAGATCAATGTTCTTTCATGGAATTCTAATTTGCTGTGAAATGTTACATCTTCATTACAATTTACTCTGAAGTGTTTTCTAACTTCCATCATTTCTTTTTTATTTTATGGCTTAAATATCAAACATTTAGGGGTTTTATGATTTACTTTTTGGACTGACATCTAGTTTAATTCCACTGAGGTAAAATGACAGATTCCTAATTACTTCAGTCTTTTGACATTTGTTAAAGTTTGCTTTACAACTCAGTATGGTCAGTTTTGTAAATGCTTCTCAATTTTAACTAGAAAGAATTTTGTTTCTGTTCCTATTAGGTACAGTTTTCTAAAGAGTTTGACTTTTTTTTTTTTTTTTGGTCTTCTACAACTTCATTTTTGCTTGTTTTATTGAGTATGTAGAGAGTTGCTTAAGTTTCCTGGTACAACTGTGGAGTTTTGTATTTCTCCCTTTGGTTCTATAAATGTGTGCTATGATATTGAGCACATCAAGATTTAGGGTTTATAGCTTTCTGGTTATTTGACTCCTTTGTCACCAGTAAATGTCCCATTTCATCTCTACTAATGCATTTCTATTAATGTTTACTCTGTTTTATGTTAGAAAACCACACTATTTTTGTGCCAACAAGTTGAAAGTACATATATTTCCTTTGTTTTATTTTTAAATTTACTCTGTCTTTATAGTGATGGTTTTTCTACTATAAAAAGCATATAGTTAAGTTTCATTGCTTTTTTAAAAAACCAGTTTGATAATCTTAGTGAAGCTTACTTGGAGCATTGACTCCATTTACATGTAATGAAATTTCTGTAAGTCTGTGTATGTACCATCTTATTTGCTTTCATTTGTTTCAAACTTTTTATATACTATTTTCTTCTCTTCTCTCAACATCATTTGGATTAATCAAATTAAAAGTATTGCCTTTCCCAAATGATTTCTCTGATAAGTAGTTGATGGCACATAATGGTGGGGGGGGGTAGGAGGAGGTAAGGGAAGAATGGAGGAAGGATGGATTGTATAGAGGAAAGTAAGGGGAGGGGGGTGGGGAAGGAAAGATAATAGAATGTGACAAATATCTTTATACTATGTATATGTATGAATATGCAAATGTAGTGATTCTACTTTGTATACAACCAGAAAAACAATAGTTGTACTCCTTTTGTGTACGTTGAAACAAAAATTAAAAAAAAAAAAGATTTTGGAAACTGAAAAAAAAATATTTACACATTTGTTTAAATGATATTTTTCTGCTTAGTTTTTCTAAGGTGGTGAATTAGTTTTGTCATTTTTATGATTGAGTAATATTATAGTTCATAGGATAAATAAATTTGAGATTGTCTACATTTTTGTATTACTAGATTTGATTTGCTATGTTATTGTTTAGTGTTTTATGCCTAGATTTAAAGAAGGATTTTCCTATCCTTAAACTTGGGTGTAAAGTCCTTCCCAAGCTTTAATATCGAGGTTATTCTGAAATGATATTGAGGTTATTCTGAACTAACAACATGAAGAGAAGGCATGGATTGCCAGTATCAGAAATAAAGGATCATGACCACAGAGCATACTGAAAGGATGTTTTGAACTTTACAGAAGTACATTTATATATTTGCAAAAAATGAATTCACAAGAAGAATGAAACAGTGATACTGACATAAGAATTAGGAAATCTGGTTTCATGTATATATATGAAAATAATATATACTTGTATGTATGTGTGTATACATAATGTAAGTGATATGTGTACTACATGTGTATATAAATACATGTATAAATAATATTGAAATTATAATTAAAATCCTTTCCACCCAAAAAAAAAAAGTATTGCCTTTCCCAAGCTAGGCACAGTGGTGCGTGCCTGTAACCCCAGGCTGAGACTGGAGGCAGGAGGATTTTGAGTTCAAATCTAGCTTAGCAACTTAGTGAGACCCTAAGCAACCTAGTGAGATCTTGTATCTAAATAAAATATTTAAAGGACTGGGGATGTGGATCAGTGCTTAAGTGTCCTTGGTACAAAAAAAAAAAAAAAAAAAAAGGTTGCCTTTCCCCTCATTGTACTTTATTTGTCATGCATTGCCTTTAAATTTTGAGGGTATTTCACCATAAAATACATCACGTAACATTACTGACTTCATAGTTTTTTCCCACCTTTTTCAGATAATGTTGGTATCTTAAAATATTTTAATTATTATATTCACTCTTTGTATATTTTATATTATAACATTTTATATTATTACAGTCACGCATTTTATTGTGTAAACTTGTTAAATCCAAAGACATTATTATCATTTTATAAGTCAATATTCAGTTATATTATCTACTTATGCATTCTTTCTGTGCTTTTCAAACCTTCCATTTCTATATTTCTGCCTCAGATCATTTTCTCTCAGCATAGATTACTTCTGTTAGTATTTCTATTAAGGCATGCTTGCTTATGACATTCTCCCAAGTCTTATTTTTCTCAAAATCATTTTCAAGGACATTTACCTTGGAATACAATTCTAATTTGCAAGTTTGTTTCGGCACCTAAGGCTGTCACTCCATTTTCTTCTGTTTCTGTTGTCATTGTTGCTCCTTTGGACACCTAGTGTCTTTTATCTCAGGCTGCTTTTCTTCTCTTTGGTTTTTAGCTGTTTTGCTGCTCTGTGTCTAGTTAATTTTTTTTTTTTTGTAATCTATTTGGAATTTACAAATCTTCTCGCATATGTGAATTGCTGTTTTACATTAATTTTGGAAAATGTATTTGCCAATGTCCCTTTTTATGCAGTTTTTCTCTCTTCTTTTGGTACTCCAAATACGCTTGTCTTCAGTACCTTCCACTGTGGTCCACATGAATCAAATGCTCACTTTTGTATTTTATTTATACTTTCTCTGTTTTGCCGTATGTATTTTCTAATAAACTGTATTCTATTTCCTCAATCCTGTCTTCTGTTTTTCCAAGCTGCAAACAAATTCATCTACTGAATTCTTAAGTCCCCTTATGGTCTATCTCAACTTGACAATTTCCAGCTCATTTCTTTTGTAGATTGTAATTCCTTTGTGTGTGTGTGTGTGTGTGTGTGTGTGTGTGTGTGTCAGGAATTGAATTCAGAGGTATTCAACCACTGAGCTGCATCCCCAGCCCTATTTTGTATTTTATTTAGAGACAAGGTCTCACTGAGTTGCTTAGCACCTTGCCATTGCTGAGGTTGGTTTTTAAACTTTGAGATCCTCTTGTCTCAGCCTCCCTTTACAGGCATGTGCCACCATGCCCGACTTAGATTGTAATTCTTTAAGAAAGTTTTCTTTCTTATCTTTAAACTTTGCCTCTTTATACCTATTTCTTCCAACTAAGAGTCACAATTACTATGAAGTCATTTACTAATTACAATATCTGAATCATGTTTGGACCTAGTCCCAATTTCTGTTTCTTTTCTTGAGCTTAGTTCGTAGGTATTCAGGTTTTCCTCGACTGAACTCATTTGAGTCTGGGTTACAACTTTGAGAGAGCTCAGTCTCACTGTTCTTAGTGCACAGTTCTCCAGGGATTTTCTCTGAGTGCATTTGCTGTAACCTTTCTCCCTGGTAGCTCTTAAACTCTAGTCATTGTGACCTTAGCACTGGGAGACTAATAAAAATGTTGATCTACTTTTCAGAGTTCTTTGCATATGGTTTTAGCTTCTATCACCCCAGAGTTTCAGAATTTGGCAAATTGCTTGGGAGTAAAGCATCTCTGTGTTCCTTTAATCTTCAATTTTGTCACTCTGTTCTCTTGGCCTCATCAAAATTCTGCTGTTTTTGTTTGACATCAATTTCATTTGGTATAAAACCAGTGTATTCATCTTCTTGCCTACAGCAAGAATTATGCAATGCACCCAGGAAAAAGGCAGTCCTAGAATATCAGACAGTAACTCCATGATTTTCCCTTCTCCCAAATACGAACCCTTCTAGCTCTTTTTGCTGAGCCGTTCTCTTGCCCCTTTCATAGATTATTTTTACATTTGGTTCATTCACTCTAGTTGTGTCTTTATGCATTCATTCAATTATTTGTCTGTCACAGCCACTCCATCCTACCTAGACACTTTTAATTTTTTTATTATGTAACAACAGGTTTGGTCCCTGCATTCACTGTGAGAATAACTTTTCCTGGAAAAATAAAAAATATACCTTCAGTTACTTCTAAGTGTAAGGAAATCAGGACAGTGTTTCTATTTAAAATTAAAATATTTTTCTTTTCTTTGGCATGGTTTCTCAATAACAGATTACATTTTTAGATGAGAATACACCAAATAACTAGAAACACCTAAAAATATTGACTGTGTTGCCAAATTTTCACTTGTTTTGTGTAGGCACCTGTGTTCTTAAAATGTGGCTAAAGATATTGACTGCATTTTATTATGTCATTGAGACCATAATTCCCAGTGAGGCCATGCCAATCAAAAAATGCAACAAAACATTGACAAACATTATTACTCAAGATGAAATTCAGACAAAAGGAGCAAATTGCTAATAATTCTTGTTTCTGAATCAGCAGTATTGGAGGTATTCCTCACATATCAGGCAAAGGAGGATCACCAAAGTTTCTTGGTTAATGGATTACTGATGCATGCACTTTTTTCTATCAAAAAAAAAAAAAGGCTAAATTTTAGGACACCCTTGGGTCTCCTCACCTATTGGAAAATATCATATCTTGTTCCAGAAGAGATTCAAGAAGACTTAACATACACAAAAACTAAAACTTGCACTTTACATAAAAGAATAGGAGATATTAGAGCATTGGAAAACTACAAAGAGTTAGATTAAGCTAGAGATAAGGTAAGGTTTACTATAAAAGTCAGTAAAATTAAGCCAATCAATATATTAATCATGATGCTTTATTCAGACAAATAAAACACAAATTGCACTAATTTTCTCTCTACTATTTTTTAAGGTAATTGCTGAATCAATTAAAATATTTAAGAAAAAATGGTTCATTTCATAAAGTTTGGAAAAAGAGAAGCCTAAGGAGCTTGGAAGTGGTCTTAATGATTACTTCCAACTTTATAATTTCATGGCCCACACTGACTCTAAATGCAAGTGGAATTGGCACCTATGAGATGTCCTAGGAAGAAGGTCTTTCTGTTTCATCTAGTGTTCTTCTATTACAAAACTAAATTTCCCAGAGTTAGTCAACTGATAATCTATTAGATCAGGGATCTGGAAATATTTTCCGTAAAGGCTTGTTAGTAAATATTTTGGATGTTGAGGGACATAAGATCTTTTCAGAACCACTCAACTCTGCCATCAAAAACAGCCAGAGACATTATCTGAAGGAATAAGTATGACTACACTTCAGCTAAACACTATTTACAAAGATAGAAGCAGGCAGAATTCATTCCACAGGCATAGTAGGCCAACCCCTGCTTTAAAACTAAGACAGGCCTTCACAAACTTTCCATAGTACACTCAGCAAAGATGTCCAGGAACTATTTCAAAATGTCTTCAAAATTTTGCATTTTATCTTTCAAAGTCATTATAGTTGTTCATTGTACATTATAAGAGCAAAATTAAAAAACAAAACAGAAATATTTCAAATAACATTATAAAACTAAAATACTCCCATTGGTGTAATTAAGGATTTGGCTTTGCCCATAGAGAGGTCTGGCCTTGCTCTCAGCTCTGGGAAGTAATCTATGTCATACCTTTTTAGGAGGGTCTTTGCTTAGGCTAGGAACTGTAAGTACTGACCAGAAAGAACAACCATGTGCCTTAGTGAGGGGACTTTGGGTCACTCATTATCAGTCAACCTACATATCGAGTACAATTGTGTTGGCAATCAAGCAGTCATATTTACATAATGAAACCCCAATAAAAACTCTAAACATGAATGCTGAGGTAAGCTTCCCTGGTTGACAGTACTTCATGCATTTTTCCACATAGCAATGCCAGAGGATAACTCATCAAGACTCTACAGAAGCTTTATATTGGAATTATCTTAAAATACACTAAAAGTATCTTTCTTTGATTGGGTTTAGTATGTATTCTTTCTCTACAGTAAGCAATAATGATTTGTATAATAACTTTCAGAGTGTTGTGAATCCTTCTTGTGAATTACTGAACCTCAGAGAGGCTATAGGAACCCCCAAACTTGCAGTTAGGTGTCAGAAGGGAAGGCCTTTTCCTGGAAGACTGAACCCTCAAACTGCACCACAGCTTACTTCAGACTTTACTATATTTATTTTGTACTTTGTTCTGTCCCCTTGGGACCCCATCTTATATTTAGCAGTTAACAAATCCTAGTTGAGAAGTAGGAGATTAAGGAAATTAATATCCCTGTAAATGCATATCTGTGGTTTAGAAAGATAATGCCCATTACCAGGGTAGCACTGCTTCTTATTAACTTTAATTCAAATCACAACATTGGAGGGCTCTGTTTCCTGACTCTACCTTGCCAATTTCAGTTGCTTCAACCAACCTCTGAGAAGTCCACAGCACTGGGTCCTAAGAACTCATTTGTTTATAATCAGTTCAGATATCTTAATAATGCAATTAAACATTTTAATATTAATCAAAATTTGATGGAGTTACTAAAAATATTAACAGTACAGCATACATCAGTATACATTTCTACCCCAAATTAGTAACAGCTTCGATGTATTCTGAATCTTCAGATCCATGTGATATATCAAATTCAATTTTGCACATCATATTTTAAGAGGGTTATAATAAAGTGCATACTGAAGACAATTGTGTGGAGAGTGAATAAATTTTTAAAATGTGTCTAAAAGCAATTGAAAAGATTGGGAATGGTAAAAATGAAATGTGTGTGAATAATAATACCTGTCAGCAAATAAATAAAGGATGTTTTTTGTGGGAGAGAAATTTATTTCTTTTATTATTCCATAAATAAATGGAATAATAAAGATTAGTAATTACAAATTAAAGAAATATTCATCTTGGATCAATTGTTAAAACATTTTTTAACCATCTAGAGCCTTCCAACAATGGAATGGGTTGCTTTATAAAGCTCTGTTCTTTTCATCATTGAAGGTATTCAAGCAGAGTCTGAATCATCCATTCTGTGATTCATTCACTTAATAAATATTCATAAAGATTTATTATATTTAAGGCACTGTGCTGAGACTATGGAAGAGGCAAATATGGATCAGACTGAATACTTCTCAGATAGTGGAGATAAGACTTGAACCAAATAATAAAAATATGAATTAGAAAAGAAAATGTGTCTTAGGAGAAGTACAAATAAAGTTGTATAGGAATGTAGAAGAGGGAGACGTGATTTCCAGATCATGAATGCTGTATTATTTGTATCTTTGGCCCCACAATCCATTCTCTGCAGAACATCAGGAAATCAGTTCATATCATACCCCTGATTAACACTCTTGGACAGTTCTCCAAGGCATAGAGTAAAGGCAGAATCATTATACTGGTTTCTAAGGTCAGATGTAACCTACCTTATGCCTATATTCCCCATCCCTCAGCCACAGCAGTCTTTGTTTCTAGAACACACCACACTCCTTTCTCCTAAGATGTTTCCATTTGTCAGTTTATCTGCTGAATGCTCTACTTTCAGATCTAGTTTTGGTCAACAATTCCTTATTCTGTTTTCAGCTCCCATGATATTTCATGAGGCCATCTTGACCACCTTATCTAAATTAGCTGAAGTTAAGTTCCTTTATCCACCATCTGTATAGCTATCACCGTTTTATTTTATTCCAAGTATGACCAAATCTGAAATTGTTTTCTGTTGTTCATTTATTTGTAAGTTGCCTATCATCTGGCTCTTCCAACTAGAATGTTACCAGAGTAAGGATTTGCCTGTCTGGTTGACTGCTCTTTCTTTAGTATCAGGATTGTGCCCAGCACATAGTAGGTATAAAACGAGCATTTATTAAGCTGACTGAATGAAAACCTTTTTGCACAGGGTAGGAATTTAGACAAGAATCTTTAATTCCTTCTAATTCTTACATTTTGTGATATCAATTCTCAATAAGTCTTCTCATCTAGGTCACCAATTTATCACGCCTAGGACTTTGGTCATTGCTTTTCTCCTGCTCTACAAACATTCCCTCCAATCTGCAGGGTCAAATGAATATGTTTCTGTAGCTGATTTTTTTCTAACTCTTTTTGAATCATGAATAACTTTTCTTTTTATAAATTCTTAAAGTCTCTACTAATCCAACACATCTTTTCCACACATTACTTTGGTATTACTTTGTACTGACTTCTTCACAGATGTTAGAATACCTATGCCAGTGCTAGCAGCTAAAACTTCATGTAAACTGAATATGTAATTTCCTAGCAGCCATGAAGTTAAGAAGAAACTGGTGAGATTAATTGTAGTCATATATTTTAATATAACATAATATATTGGTATTAGTTATTTTATGATCTATCTAAAATTGGGTATTCATAAAGAAAAAAGGTTTGTTTAGCTCACTGTTCTGGAAACTGAAAGTCCAAGATCAAGCAACTTATTTTTGACCCCTGCTGAGGGCCTCATGTCTGTGTCACAACATGATGGAGAAGTAGGAAGATAAATGACTACATGATGCAATCATGATGAGTAACCACTCTCTAATAACCTACTCCAGTAACAACTCACTGGGGTCCCATGAGAATTGCATTAATCTCTTCTAAGGGTCATGTACTCCTTACCTCTCCCTAGCCCCACCTATTGAAGTTCCCACTACTGGTCAAAGCTGCCACACAGATGACTGAGCTTTCAGTCCATTACTTTTGGGAAGCACATTTAAACCCATAGTAACATCTACTACATTATCATTTTGACATTTAAAAAATTATCAGTGAAATACCTTACACAAAAGAAGTTGCTTAATGAGAAATTATCTTACACTGCTTTAATATTAAAACTTTAAATTTAAAATAGTTAAAATTAAATAAAATTGGAATTCCATTCCTTAGTCATACCAGCCATATTTCAAGTATTCAATTAACTGCATGTGGTTAGTATCTATATTTGCTATACAATTAAATAGTAGACACACTGGTGCAGGAATACTCAGTACTTAATTTGTTGGGTATGTAAATTAACGAGTAGGAAATGATTCAATTTTTAATAAACATACATAAAATACAAATGAATTACATTGTTTATCCAAGTGTGCTCCGAGGAAGTAGCATTAATAATAGGAAAAAAAAAACAGAAAGTAAAAGTAATCCTTAGATTAATGAATGTCATGAGACCATGCTGTTTTGGCAAAAGCAGTGTTCCATATGCTTAAAGAAAATTATAATCATGGGGAGAATTACCTCAGGGCTGTCCCAAGCCCCTCAAGGTTGCTTCCTTATACCTGCTGGGAGTTCTGTTAAGCACAGTGAAGGGGGATTGGGGAAAAGGCTGTCACTTCTCTTTTGTAATAGGAGCAGACACTCACCACTCTTGCAATCTTACTTTCATTTGAGCCTCTATTATATAAAAAATTCTAAAATAAATAAATAAATTCATACATTTATGTACACATACATAAATTGGAAGCAGAATAATAGATGGAAAATAAAATAAAATTTCAAAGGAAATTAATAAAATATTCTAAAACCTAACTAAATAACCAGAAGAATTTAAAAACAAAAAAGAGCCTAGTTATATGTAACTATATTTAAAAGTCATAAAGGACTTGAATTACAAAGATAAAAAAAATCATAAATGGTTAAAACTAATTCTATGGAAAAAGGCTAAAAATTTAACCAATAAAAATAGACTATTTCTATCACAATTATAATAGCTTCCAGTTATTCAGCACTTACCAACTTTCTGGCACTGTATTAGCTCTTCTTTTCACAATAAACCCTTGGGTAATGTTCTATTTTAGAGATGAGGAAATTAGGACTCAGTAGTTACCAGCAAATTAACACTACCAGGAAATGGAAAAGCTAAAATTAAAATGTGAGAATATTTAGCATGATTTATTTTTTATAGAAATGTATGTTTTCTTAAAGGTTGGTGTTATGGTTTGAAAGCATGCATCCCTCCAAAATTAATATGTTGAAACAAACCCTAACATGATAGCATTAAGTAATAGGGTCTTTATGAGGGCAGAACCCTCATGAGTGAAATTAGTGACCTGATGAAAGGGTTGACATTCAGGAACTTTATAGGCTTTTTTTTTTTTAAATCTTTTCATTTTTCCCCCACATAAGGACACAGCATTCAAGGTGCCAAAGTAGAAGCAGAGAGTGGACCCTCACCAAACAACAAAATTCCCCACATTTCAATCTAGGACTTCTAGGCTCCAGAACTGTAAGAAGCAGAATTCTGTTCTTTATAAATTACACAGTGTCGGGTATTTTGTTACAGCAGCATGAACTGACTCAAACAAATAGTTACTCTTATAAAGAGGTAGAAAAAAAATACACACGAATATTCATTCCATCCTCAGAGCCCCTGTCACACCAAGTATCCCCTACAAAGAGCTAATAAACCCCAGTTGGTCAGAGATCCTTGCTCTTCCCTGAGGCTTCCCTCACAGATAAGGATGTTTGAGTGCAGAATTCACATATTCACATGAGATTATTCATGGAGGGAAGTAGGGATTTGGAAGGATCTTCCAAAAGTCATCAGCTCAGTGGCCTTAACATAGCTAACTTGAGGACTGAGGATGTTGTTCAGTAGTAGAAGGTGATGCACAAGGTCTCAAGTGCAATCCCAGTACCACACACACAAAAAAAAATGTAACCCAAAACCCATGAGTGGCAACACTGTGCACTTCTGTCAGTTTTCTCAGGACAAAATTTACCCAGTACCAATAAGCCACATAAGCTAAACTCTCTCTGAGGGAAATTTTTGCTATCTTAGATTGAAAAGAAAAAGAAAAATGGATCAAGGTATGCAAGTCACACCCAGTCAGAAAAAAAGAGAGCAAAATGTTCACTATCACTACAGAAAATAGACAAATAGGCAAAATTATCTCAGACACAAAATCCACAGTAAGAAATTTCTTTACCAACAACTGCAATAATATTTAGTAAAAGTACAAAATATCACAGTAGATTTACATGTTTTCTAAGACAATTTTCTTTAAATCTTGGATTTTTTGCTGTTATCTCATAGCATAACTTTTTTCTTATTTTGTGAACTTTTATTTTTCTGAATATCTCCTGGTTTTTCCTTTGCCTAAAGTCCCCTCCCACATATACTTACTTAAGTTGTGTCTGAAATAAGTGATCAATATCAAATTAACCTTGAAATCTGTTTGTAGAAATGGCCTGGACAGAGACCTAGAGCACTGTATCAGAGATGGTTGGATCTGGTTTCACCACCCTGAATACCACAAGAAAGGGTTCATGTCCAAAGATTATCCTAAAGTGCATGGATGCTTGCTCTGTTTCTCTCTAATATTTCTTCCATTTTTATAATTTTGTCAGAATACATAGGCAATGTTTTCTCAAATTTGAACCTTATTTTCATTTTAACCTGTCTTCCAAATGAATAAATGGCTGCAGCTTAGTATGAAGAATAATATTTTGAAGAGGAAGGGATGAACTTCAGCTTCAATTCCACACAAAAGTTGATGAAACCCCTCAAGTCATATGAGGAATTCTAAAAGACTTTTTTCTTCAACCTTCACTAGAAACACAATTTGAAACATAATCCCCAATTTGTTATTAAACAAGGAAGGTATAAATTATAAATGTATTCAAAATAAATAACTCATGAAAAATAAGCTGCACTCTTAGAAACTGAAATGAGATTCTAGATTACTAACAGCTTTTGCTGATTGGTAAGGAAAACTGAAAAAGCAATGAAGTCTATTTTCTATGCAACTTTTATTCTATGAAGTGAAAGAAATAAACCTTAATAAGCCAATATAAATATTCTGGATCAGTTTAGAAGAAACACATTTTAGTGCATATGGTTGCAATGCACTGTCAAAGAATTGTAGATAACGGTGGGATTTTTTGTTACATATGCATATATTCACACAATATAACATGATAATTAGGTCAATATCATTCCCCAGCAGTAGCTTTCCCTCCCCACTTCCCCACCTGCTAGTCCCCTTTCTCTGTTCTGCAAATCTCCCTTCAATTTTCATGAGTTTTCTCTCTCTCTCTCTCTCTCTCTCTCTCACACACACACACACACACACACACACACACACACACAATCTTTCTCTTCATCCTTGCTAATTTCAAATATGAGAAAAAACATATGACCCTTGACATTTTGAGTTTGGCTTATTTTGCTTAACATAGTGTTCTAAAGTTCCATCCATTTTCCTGCAAATGTAATTCTTTATGGCTGAATAAAACACTAATATATATATATATATATATATGCACATATATATATCATATATATACACTAATAAATAAAACACTAATAAAGCACTTATATATATGTGTATATATATATGTATATCTTACATACACACACACATATGTAGAGACAGGTATAGATATATATAAAGGAGTAAAGGAAATATATATGTATATAAAGAGATATATGGATATATAGACATAGATATAGATAGACATATATACATATACATTTTCTTTATTCCTTCATCTATTGATAGACACCTAGGTTAGTTCCATAGTTTAACAATTTTGAACTGTGCTGCTATAAACATGGGTACACATGTATTACTCTAATATGCTGACTTTAATCCCTTAGGATATATACTGAGAAATAATGGTATAGCTGAATCATATGGTCTTCCATTCCTGATATTTTCAGGAATTTCTCTATAGATTTCCATAGTGGTTGCACTAATTTACAATCCCACCAACAGTATAAAAGTGTTCCTTTTTCTCCACACCATCGCCAGAATTTATCATTGTTCATACTCTTGATGACTGTAGTGAGATGAAATCTCAGAGTAGTTATTATTTGCATTTACCTAATTGATAAATATGTTGAATATTTTTTGTATATTGGTTGGCCGTTTGAATTTCTTTTGAGAGGTGTCTGCTTAGTTCATTTGCCCATTTTTTAATTGGGTTCACTGGGTATTTTGCTGTTGCTTTTGAGTCCTTTATATATTCTGGATATTGATTCTCTATCAGAAGAGTAGTTAGCAAAGATTTTTCTCCCTTTCTGTATGTTCTCTCTTCACATTATTCATTGTTTTCTTAGTTGTGGAGAAGCTTTTTAATTTTATGTCATCCCATTTATTTACTCTTGGTATTATAGCCTGAGCTTTAGAGGTCCTATGGAGAAAATCATGCCTGCACCTATATATAGGAATGTTAACCCTATGTTCTCTTCAAAAAGTTTCATAGTTTTGGGTCTAATTACTAAGTCTTTGATTCATTTAGTTGATGTTTGTGGAGTGTGAGAACTAATGTCGAATCTCATTCTTCTACATACAGTTAACCAGTTTCCCCCGCATCATTTGTTTAAAAGGCTGTCTTTTCTCCAATGCATGTTTTTGGCACCTTTGATAAGGATCAGATGACTATATCTGTGTGAGTTTGTAGCTGTGTTTTCTATTCTGTACCATTGATCTACGTTTCTGCTTTTATGCCAGGACCATGCAGTTTTTGTTGCGGTAGCTCTGCAGTATAATTTGAAGTCAAGTATTGTGATTCCTCCAGCATTGCTTTTTCATCTTAGAATTGCTTTGGCTCTTCTGGGTCTTTTACTCTTTCAAAAGAATTTTAGGACTGTCTTTTTTCTCTATTTCTGTGAAGAATGTCATTGGTACTTTGATGGGGATGGCTGGAATCCATACATTGTTTTTGGTAATATGACCATTTTAACAATACTAATTCTGCCTATCCATGAACATGAAAGGCCTTTCCATCTTGTGTCTTCTTTGTTTTCTTTTTTCAATGTTCCATAGTTTTCATTGTAAAAGTCTTTCACTTCCTTGGTTAGATTTATTCCTAGGGAGGATTTTCTTTGCTTCTTTGCTTTTGTTCTTTGAGAATAGGGTAAATGAATTGTTTTCCTGATTTCTTAATAGATTATTGGTATAAGGAAAGCTGTTGACTTTTGTATGTTTATTCTGTAACATGCTACTTTGCTGGATTTGTTTACTAGTCCTACATATCTTCTGGTGAAACTTCTAAGTTTCTAAGTATAGGATCTTCTAAGTACAGGATCACACCATCCACAAGTATTGATAATTTGATTTCTTTTTTTCCTATTTTTATCCCTTTTATTCCTTTCTCCTGCCTAATTGCTCTACTAGAATTTCTAGTACTATATTGAATAGGAGTGGAGAGTGAGCATTCGTGTCTTATTCCAGATTTTAATGGAACTACTTTGTTCTTCCCCATTTATTATGATGTTGGCTGTAAGTTTGTCATATATAACCTTCATGATCTTGAAGTAAGTTCATCTATCTGTAGTTTCTTCAGTGATTTTACCATGAATGGGTGCTGAGTTTTGTCAAAAACTTTCTCTGCATCCATGGAGATAACCATGTAATTTTTATCTATAATTATTTTTATGTGGTAAATTATATTTATTGATTTGCTTATGTTAAACCATCTGTGCATCCCTGGAATAAAACCAACTTGGTAATGATGTATCTTCATAACATGTTATTGAATATGATTTACTAATATTTTATTAAGGATTTTTGCATCTAACTTCATCAGGAATATTGGTCTGTAGTTTTCTTTTCTTAGTGTGTCCTTATCTAGTTTTGGTATGAAGGTGATATGGGCTTCATAGAATGAATTTGCAAGTGTTCCATCCTTTCTATTTCATGGAGTAATTTGAGGAACATTGGCATTAGTTCTTCTTTAAATATCTGGTATGAATCAGCAGAGAATCCTTCTGGTCCTAACCTTTTCTTCATTGGAAGTTATTTTTTTTATTATTACTGCTTCTATTTCATCACTAATTATTAGTCTGGTCAGGTTTTCTAGGCCTTCTTGATTGAATTTTGGCAGATCACATGTGTCTAGAAATGTATCCATTTCTTCTAGGTTTTCCAACTTATTGGGGTATAAATTTTCAAAATAGTCCCTGACGATCCTCTGGATTTCTGTGTTGTCTGTGATAATTTCTCCCTATTCATCTCTAATTTTATTAATTTGGTTCTTCTGTCTTTTTCTTTTGGTTAGTTTGGCTAAGGGTTTTTAAATCTTGTTTATCCAACTCTTTGTTTCATTGATTTTTTTTTAAAATTCTCTATGAAATCTCAGTTTCTCAATGTTGTGGTGCGGGGCCTGATGGGACCTGTTTGGGATCATGGTATGCATCTCTCTTTTGGGAATGGGTTAGCAGTAAGGGAATTTGGCCCCTTTTCTCTCTTCTGCCCAGTTCCACTCACCTTTCCATTTTCCTCCATAAGTTGAAACCGCATGAAGTCCTCACTATTCTCCAGAACAGTAAGCCAAAATAAGTCTCTTTTCTTTATAAATTAGCTAGTCTCAGGTATTTTATTGTAGCAACAGAAAGTAACATGTCAACCTTGCTTCTCACACTGACCTGATCACAATTACTTGGGCTTCTTTGAAGGTTACATTTTATGAGTATGAGCTGAGGCACAGATCTATATTTTTAATGTAAATATGTTTAAAATGCTTATAAAATACTTAGGATCAAGTTAGTTTTTGCAGCCCTGCTTTACAGCACAAGAACCAATCGTTTTCTAATGTTAATTTGGTTCCTGCAAATCTTTCCTCCAGAAATGAATAGTCTTCAGCTGTCACAAGCATTTCTAGTCTGTTTGTAATTATATTTCTCAGTGGAAAAAAATTCTTTTTATAAATTATATTTAGTTTAGTTTATGCAAATGAGCACCCCACACACACACTCTAGATAAATTCCACTGTGTAAACTAAGAAAACAGATTCTAACTCTGTATCTGCAATAAACAGGAAGGGACTCTTCCAAGATCACCAGAAATGGCCTTCTATCTTCTACCTTTGCATTTAAACAGCCTTAACTTTCTGATATAAAATTGATTGGTATCCTCAATACACACAATCTGCAATAAACAGAAGGAAAGTGAAGGGAAGACAGGAAAGGCCTCCCTGGAGCCCTTCTTGCCCCACCCCACCCACTGCAGAGCAGTTTTACCCTTTCTCCCATCACCCTTTACCTCCCTCCAGTGTCCTACAAAGGATTCAGTTGGCATTTCTTAGCTTCCTGTGCTTTCTAAGCTTCTTCCACCTATATACAGAGACTTTGCAGGGGTGTTTTAGCTACTTGTACTCCAAACATGCTGTCCTGTGACAATGTTGTTTTGTTCCTCTCTGACGCTGGCCCAATCCTGTGTTCTGTCACATTAAAGTGACTCCTAACAAGTATTGTGCACAGTCGATAAGCACTAAATATTATCAGAGGGAGTACTATGATACTCTGTGTTCAAAATCATAAAATCTTATCTATGCTTTCTCACAAGAATGTCATTATCTCCATTTTCCACATGGGAAAACAGACCCAGAAAGATCAAGTGAGCAACCTTCAAATCAGCCTTGGGCCTGGACTGGCGCTTGCACACTTTCTACTTCACTGTGTTCTCCAGTGAGCCCATATGTCCATCATCATAATATTATTTCATTCAGGAATTATTTACTCTTTCTTCCAGATCGTTAATAAAGACATTAAACAAAACCAGACCTCGCACTGACCTTATAGTCAACACATTGCTTGGAGTCATTAGGGTTTGTCCTCCAGCCAGTTCTCAGTCCATGTGACAGAGCACACAGCAAAGCCAATGCTAATTAGGTTGGCAAATAAGATTTATTGAGATACTGTATCAAATGGATTACAAAAATATAAATATATGTGTGTTAAGGTACATTCATTGTGCTCGCTATGTTTTTAATTCTATTGAAAAAGCTATCAAGACTGTCTGGCACTATTTGTCTTTATAAACATATTCTTTTATTGCAGAACCCTCTTAGCTCTTTTGTTTCCATTATCCTCTCAGTGTTTCAATCTTAACAGTGGTTCTGTTATTTTTTAAAAGGAACAATTTCACAATGGGAATTCAAACACAAATTCTTTATTCCAAGGTGATTTTTAGCAACATTAATTACAATTTACCCCGTTATAGCATACTAGGCAAAAGAGGATTGTGAGCACCTTATTAAGTGTCTTGGGATCCTAATGAGGATTTCTAATTTCTAGTTCTCCTGAGCAGTAAACATCATGGTTTACAGCCAAAATCATGTTGTCCAAGAAAAGGCTCATAGACCTGTGCTTGTAATTGTATCCTCCAAACAGAGTAGCTCCCATTCACATCTGATTTTTAGATTTGTTTTTCTATGAATTCCATTCCACTGTATTTATTTTCTTGTCCTGGAATTCCTTGTGTTTAACTGCTGCATATGCATCTTTGTTGATACACTATAAAATCTTACCTATATATTTTTCTACCTGCTTAAGCCATATGTTTCATACAGCTCAACAGAATTCTTCTATCTTTTAATGAAAATTTCAAATGTCATAAAAGGGAAAGAAATTCCATTTACACTACAGTCAAAGTGGTCTGCTTATGACTGCCCCACAGCATATTTTATATGAATGGAAATTGGATCAGCTAGGAATTAAATTAACGACCACCGTATTTCCTTAACCACAATTACATATCCTTATGTCCGAGATATTCACAGCTGAGAACTTTACCATTGACTTGCCAAAAAATAAAAAATAAAAAATGCTATTTGCATACAGTTTTTGGCCTGCCTTTTAAAATTTTCCCTTCTGGGCAGGTTTTTTATTTTTACTCTAGATCTGAGCCACTTCATAGGACGTTAATGTACTATATATGTGTTCCAAGCAACACAAACTAAAATTGCAATATCCATTTATTACAATGCCATTCTTGGAAAACAATATCTAATTTGAAATTTGGGTATTACATGGAAACGTCTTAATTGATGGCACTCTTCATTGTGAGCGCAGTGATGTGTTTTAGTATTTTTATTTATTAGTAAAAGCATAATGTGATATTTTAAAGGTTTAATATATGTACAGAAGGGGAAAGAAGTACATTTTACCATTGGGTGAGGCGATCCTATATGTAAAAGATCTTATAAAGAAATTCATAACTTTATATTTTTTGAATACATGTACATATTATGCAGATCATTTTGCATGTGGAATTCTATGAGTTCATTTCTTCATGATAATTCCAAGTGTTGCAGCAATTCTGAATAAATATTTACCAAAATCAATTAATATGAAATTATATTTACATGTAAGAAAAATGAAGGGTGTTCAAATTTAAAGATTTGCTTATAGAGTTCTCTGTCAGTTGAGTTTCCTTTTTTTAACCTCAATAATATTTTGCACAGGCAAGTTTACAGTTGTTCTAGACTGAAAAAGACTAGAGGTGCTTTATTATTAGCAACAGGCACATGTACATGTTTTCCTTTAAGGGTGTCAGCTTCTGTGAGGACAAACTAGCAAACCTGATTCTGGGTCCACACCAATGTGGTGTTAATGTGGCATGGCTTTCTCTAAGTTGATTCCTTTGAGTTTATATTATGTCACCATTTCTAAACATGAAGTATCAAAATTAAATATTCATATAACTATTTAAATGCAAACATGAAATAAATTCCATATAAGTTGATAATATCAAAACCTGTTTAAGAGCATAATTTGCATTGTTAAATAACACAGTTTCACTATTAATGTTTGTTTACAAGTTTTAGAAGAGTATAATATGAAAAAAGTGACATATTTCATGTTCTGTAAGAAGTACCTTAAGATAGAACAAAGGCTAATACTGTTGAGTATTTCCTGAGATTTGCCCGGTGCTAATACATAACAGACATATTGTGCATGGTTGTACCCTCCCAACAACAAATCTCTGAAGCAAACTATATTTTTACCTCCATTTCACAGAGAAGGCACATGAAGCCCAGAAAAGTTACATACATTATTCAAAGTACACAACCAGAAAGCAGGATTTTTACACAAGGAGTCCTACACAGAGCTCTGGACTTTGAATTCAAGCTTCCAGAAAACAGTGTACATCAATGATTCCCAGACTTCTGCAAGGATCAAAATCACCTGGGGTGTTTACTAAAACACAGAATGCCGGCCTCATTCTGAAAGGTCTAGTCTGAGACCTGCAAAATTACATTTCAATCACTTCCCAGCTGATGTGCTGCAGCTGGTCTGGGGACTATACTTTAAGAAACACAGATGGAGTGCCTCTCTGAAGTTAGGAAAATTGAGATATGCTCTAGAGATTGAGGGAACTGGAGATGCTTGTGATTGGAAAGGGAAAAGAGGGGTCTGGACAGTAAGGTAGAAAGTGAAGCAAGATGTTCAGAAAGAGGGAGTGTCTGGGGAAGAAGAAAGCAGGAGCTAGAGGCTTGTCCACGGGAAAGCCTGTGGTTCAAATGAGACAGGTGGAAATCCTGTAAACAAAGCAGATATTGAACCAAGGAGGGAACTTCTAACAAGGAGCATTGACATGCCACAGTAATTTCAACTTAAAAACTGAACACTAAGAATAAAGATTTGATTTTCTAAACATCAGTTTGGGAGGCAATAGATGATACTCAGACACAAACTGCTGGTGATACTGTGACAATCACTTTAAATCTTTGGGCCTCAGATTCCTAGATCTTCATTTTATTAAATCTGATGGTCTCGAGAGTCCCTTCTTGCTTTAATAGTCTGAGTTCTCATTTGCTTATAAACTGATCATCTCATTGCCCAGCCTAAATTAGAATGGGGACATAGGAACTTATTAATGATTTCTTATTAAGACAGGTAATATTTACATTTTTTTCTGGTTTTTGGTTTGAGTCCCAAGGCAACACTGCAGTTAAATTGTGATGTGTCTTTAGCAGCCAGGAAAAAGAAGATTGCATAATATTTGCTGCTTGCCTGGGCCTGTCTTCCATGTCTGTAAAGGGCAACTGTCAATATAGTCAATAGAAGAAGGAAGGTGTACCAAGTTTGTTTTCTTGGTTATAATTGACGGAGGCCACTCAAAGTCATGCTCCATTTACTTTCAAATTAAGATAGTATGCAATGTCTCCCATACACTTGATTCATTTTATTAAAGAGTTTAGGCACTTTTTAAATTAAGAAGCAATGGGGATGGATTAGTTCTATGTCTTGGTCTCAGGAGAATTTAAGAGGGAGGTATTCCATGCCAAAGGACCAACAAAAGAATATTGGGGAGCTTGTGTTCCTCTTGACATCACTGTGGTAGATGTCCTCTTCTTACCCAAGGTGGGGTCAGTAGTCTTTCAGTCTCCAAGTCTGCACTATTTTAATATTAACCTGCAAAGTATGTGATATTGGAGCTTGTACCTGTCTTTGAGCAACCTTAGCCTGCTGGTTTTAAAATCTCTGCTTGAGTTCTAATGTTCAGTTAAGTAAACTGAGTAGTCATGACAGCAAATTTATAATACGTTTTGTGTATAGTTTATAGTATTTTTCATGTCCTCATTTTTCTTTCTTTATATATATTTAATTGTATGTATTTATTAGATACAGTGCAATATTTGATGCATGCATACAATGTATAATGATAGGGTAATTAGCATTTCCCATTTCCTTAAATGTTTTTGAATTATGAAGAAGCAGAGGGTGCCTCAGTAGTAGAACACCCACTTAGATGTGCAAGACCCAAGGTTCAATCCCTAGCACCAAAAATGTTTAAAATTAGAAAAAGGAAAATTGTGATGCAAGAAATGGAAAGTAGCTTGTTCTAAGTCACATGGTGAAAGCATATTGGAAGCAGAACTGAAACCCAGGCCACCTGCCCTTCAGTCCAGCGATCCTGTGGCATACTGCAGACTTTGCCACCCATATAGGTTTTCTTGGTCTATTTACTTCCCCTTTGCACAAAAATCACATCCACATGTTTTCACTCACTCAAAGTCACTCACTCAAGGCCACTCTACCACACCCATAGTCACAGTCACACCCCCTCACACACACTTCTCCACTCCTACTCACTGAGCACACTCGTGATGTTAGAAGTACCAGAGCAAAGCTTACCAACTGCCTGCAGCTGGAGGCCCAGCTCCTGCACTCAGAGTCCTTGTATTGGGTCAAATTGATCCAAGCAGGGTTTGAAACCTGATGTCAACTCCCAGCCAAGGGTTCAGACCAGAGCCAGGTCTGTGTGGGAGTTCCCTGAGGAGGCTCTGGCTCCACTTGTTTGAAAGCTAAATTGGGTGGAAAACAGTGAGGAACAAAAACTTCAAGTAAAATGGGATGATTCTACACAAAGTTTAGTGGTCAGAAGGGAATTGATGCTTATAATCATAAGCAATTGACTATAAGAGTGAATTTTAAAGACAAGGATCTAGTAATTGATCAAGATCATGTTCCAGAAACAGAATCCAGGTACTACAAATGGGATGGGTCTTAAGTTAAATGTTAGGGTTATGAGGTATCAGAGGATGAGCACACAAGGGGCAAGCGCAATGCCAATCAGAAGAGATGGTTTGGCTATAGTTGGGCTTTCCTGGTCTCTTTACCTTGGTTGAGCTTCTTACTCTGTTCTGTGGCAGCCTCTGATGCAGGGTCAGACTGTACCTAAATCAAACCAGTGGCAAAGCTTAAGAAGTGCTTAGACTTTACAATGAATCCTTGTAAAGGACAAATCCACAATAGATTTGTCCTTTTTCATCCACCCCAATTGGTAGTCTGACCCATCACCCAGATGAGATGAAGGTGCCCTAATTCCTCTGGGCCAATATGAAGTCTCTCAGGAAAACACCCACATCTGGTGTGAGAACTAGAACATGTTCTCACACCACCCAGAAGCTGAGTATCAAGTTTATCCAGACTTGGATTGCAATGATTCCTGAACACAGCTTTTATTAATCAACAATTAGTCAACAATGTACAGACAGATAAGATAATCATTTGCCATATCTATCACCTCCTCAGTCTGTGTAGCCTGTATTATGTCAAGGCAGAGTGAGTGGTCACAGCAAGGTGAAATTTGATCACTGAAGAGCAGGAAAGGACACTACCTCAACTTTAAGACCCCCCTCTGTCAAAGGCACAGACATGATCAATTACATCCGAGTAATAACCATTCCTTTACTAGTAATAAAGCCAAAAGTGTTTCACCAAAAAACATATTTACACATCTTGCAATATGCTCATCTAAAAAACATTTAAGTCAAAAAGAGAAGTGCCAGGTTTCAACCCAGTTTCATATGCCAGCATATACAGATACAGTCATCTCACATTTTGTCATAGAAGGAACAGGCCTGCTAGAAATTAAAACAAGTACTATTTCCTAGTAGACTCTGGCTTTCATCCTAAGCTAGCATCTGGACTAATTTGCCAATGAACATTTCATACTTTTAACTTGAAAGGGAGAAATAGACAAAATAAGTTGTATATCAGGACCCATCTGATGTCCTAATTTTAATTGCCACACAATCCTTCACTTAAGGTTAAATTATGATATGAATCTTCTTTGATCTTTTCACATCAGATGGATGGTGAGTCAATTCTCAGTATTTATGATACTAGGATAATAAAAATATCACAGTATTTTGGTTTTATTATTCAGACTTTTTCAAAGAAGTATTCCTAATGTCATGTGAGGAATCAAAAACACCAAACTGTCTATAATTGTTAACATGTCAGCTTCAAGAAAGTCTATCACCCCACCCCAAGTGAATAAAATAACACTCAATTGTAGAACAATTTTTTAAAGTTGACATGTTAAATCTGTACAAATTATAAATACCATGCTTCTACATTGTATTCACCGGATACAATTCTTTTCCACAGTTTCTGATAGGTACCAAATCATATTCAGTTTCATTATATGTATGTATATGTGTACATTTATATAGAGAAAGCCAAAACATATACTATTGACCATATAAGGTAAAATGGCCTGCGTGTGTACTATACCACATGGTGAATGCTTGCATTACAATTAGAACCAGATCTCATGACATCTTTATGCATCTGAGCCCCAGCCACATGAGGGTAACTCTGTTAGCCTCCTCCACTCTTCATCAGTGTAAGCACATCTATTCTTAGACTATGAAATATGTGCCTTAGGTGTCAGGGGAGGAATTGCTGGCTTGTCACAGCTGCAGCCTAGTAGGGAGTACTTTGTGTGGTCTGTGAGCAGAACTTTCTGCTCCCTCCCTGGCTGTGCATCACTGAGTGGGAGAAGGTATATCTCAGGCTTATGGAGCCTCTTTGTGCTCCTCACACTAAGCTGGAGAGTTAGAAATAGGTGGGGTGGAGGTTCAGAGGCCAATTTGTTCCCACTGAGAAAAAGAATAGCATAGAAAAGAGACAAACAATTGTTCCTCTTAGGTTGTCTGGAAAAAAGACAAGGCTACGAAATGAATGAATCATTCTTTTAGAGCTTCTGTACGAGACTGATAACTGTATTTGAGTCAAAACTGAATATCTTTGGGGTGAAATTTTTAAAAATGTTAGGTAGAAGCTAGCAGAAGGGAAAAAAATCTCAAAATTGCACTTCATCTGTATTCACTGGTTTTGCTCTCCAAGGCTGTCTAAATGAGGAAAAATATTTTTCAGTATTTTCAAACAAAAAGAATAGATTTTATATTTTATTCAATATTATAGTTGAATTTAAATAGTTTCAACTCTGAAATTATTTTTTGTTAAAGTCCATTTCCACCAGAACCAACCCAAAGCAAAAGACTAAATGTAAAAATGAGGCACAAAACTTCCATTTGGGTTAAAAATAAAAGAACAATCTGAATTGTAGGAACCACTAACTACATGTTTCTTCCCATGTGACACCTTGCAAATTACATTGCCACTTGTCCTACCTTGGGTTTTCAGCACAACTCAGGGATTATCATAGAAAACACCAGTGTCTCTGGTTTTGAGTTATTTTAAGGATATAACTATTACTCATTTTTTCACAAAAGAGTCTAAAAAGACTCTAGAATATAGGCTCTCCAACATTGTAAAAGATTAAATGCTTTTCAATTTTCCCTAACTCCTTCCTATAGTTTATGTTTGGGAAAACATTTAAAAAGATTATACAAAAACTGGTTTACCCATCATAAGTACATCAGAATTTAAATATAACACGTCACTATAATGATAGTACAACTGTCCTTTGGAAGTTATTCTAACTCAGTTAGTGGACTTAAGTTTTCCCTAGGACTTGAAAACTATGTTGATTTTTGTTGAAATACGTACGACTGTTTAAAAATTGAAAATTTTGTTTGCTTTTTTTATTAAAGTACCATGCTTTACTTTCAAGCTGTTCATTTGAAGACCACTTTGTCTTCCTTTCAGAGGAAAACTCCTTCCAGATCCCTTGCACCTGTTTTCACACCATGGTAAAGTCAGAAAGTTCTCTTCTCCTTAACAGTAGTTACTATGCAGAATATAGCCCAGTATGCCAGCTGTAAAATTGTCAATCAAGCAAACATTGCAAGTGTTTGGTAATCTGATAACACCTTGCATTAGTAGCCATTCTCTGATATCTTGCAATCAGTGCTAGGATATTTAACTGGAACAGAGTCATGCTTTTTCTTGTGTGAAATCAGAGATGTGATGAAAAGGGGTCTGAAATCTCAACATTTCCCACCATTGAACTGGGGTTCTTATTTGACTCAATCTCTTTATTGAAAGCATTTTGTCATGACTGGCTATCTTCACAAGGTTAGAAAGGTTTTTTTCAACAACAGCAAAGGATTCCTCTCAAATACCAATAAAAAAAATTATTTTGTAAAAACATATTTTCATTTCATTTAATATTAAAATATGATGTCTCAACCAAACTTAAAATTGTCATTACTTTTGTATTTAATGGATTGAATTTAATTTATTTACTCTTGCAAAATACAAGCTAACATGCTGGAATAGATGGCATGTGTAAACTCTGGTTCTAAGTGCTATTTTAGTAAGGTGCAGCGGGCAGAGATTTGTCAAAAATTATTCACTGTGATGGCCAGAATGGAAATACATGGAGAACTTTTGTCCATGAGTGTTCCTTTGAATACTTATTTTGAATCTGCCTTAAGCAATCCCTGTGTGAAAAAAAGGGGTGCAAGGGGGCAGTAGGAAGCTGTTACATGTACCTCAATTCTAAAGAGATACCAACATAGGGATCATGCATTGGAGCAATACTTGTGATAATGGAGTTTGGTGCTGTAAAAGATTAAATGCTTTTCAATTTTCCCTAACTCCTTCCTATAGTTTATGTTTGGGAAAACATTTAAAACATTTAAAAATTCTTTTGTTTGTTATTGCCTCCGCATTTTCCATTGGATTGCATGTGGCTGTGATAAAGAAACAGTATGTGATAGCTAGACAAAAGGGTAGTCATTTCGGTTTATGTTTGAACCTACACTCTTCTGTACAAATCAAACAAAGTGATATCCAGCTGTTTACTTATTCCAACTATAAAACATTGTTTTATCATACATGTCTGTATCTGTAAATACATTATGTAAGTCATTGTAAGATGAGAAAGTTAAGGTTTCAAATTGCATCAGAATCAGGAAACAGGGGTGAGAATTGCTGATCTAAGCTCAGACCCCTCTCCTCATTATCAGCAATATAATAGTGCCTTTCATTTCATGAATTCATTGTTTGTGACTGTTTATGTTATATATGAGCATCTGGTAATGGGTGACAGACAAGATTGCAAAACTGGGGAGGACCATTCCTCCTAAGGGTCATGGTATATTCTAATCCATCATCCTGCATGCACAGTCTTCAATCAGAGCAGCCTGGGGCAGCTGGTGAGTCTTTTCAGTGAACACGCCTATCTCCATACCCACAGCATGTCACACAGAACACAGCCTCTGAGTCTGACTAAATCATTGGGTTCACAGAAAGAAAACATTTTCCACATTAATGAATATTTTAGTAACTTTGTGGGATTATATCTAATCACATAAAAAAGCACCAAAAGGTAAAGTTTAGAAAATACAAAAACATAAAAAAAAAATTCCATTTTACATTCTGTTGAATATAACCCTGCTCCTTACAGAAGCTTCTGCATTTTCATTACACAAAACTGGCATGTTTCTCAAGCAGTTAGGTAGGCTACTTGCACACAATGTCTATATTTTATGATCATTCTTCTACCACAATAAAGACTTCTACAACATGGTTGATTAAGGCTATGTGTTTTGTTGCATAGACGTGAAGATCATTTTCTTAACTACTCCCTTCTTTTTTACTTAAAAATTTTTTTTCTATTGTAGATAAGGATAAATTACACTAAAATTTGTTTTTAGAATAATTATTTGGAAATATAATTCATATTCATGGCGAGAAAAATTTAAAGGTTTTTAGTAGCTATTGTCATTGTCTTTTGAGCTTATTGCATATCAGTTTACGCCCTGGAAATTTTCCTCTGAAGTGAAAGTATTTATGAAAGCTTCTATGTTCATATTTTGCTAAAAACTTATTTGATTAATTCAACTGCTGTATCTAATCCTACTTTATAAGTATAACCACGAAGTATGAAAACAACATCTAGACCTTGCCTTTTATTCTTATACTGAATGAGGACACCTTTTTGAAGTTACAGTGTAAAACACACTTGTTCTCTCCATTGTGACTATGCTGAAACTTAAACACTCAGAACAAATAAAATTTAAAAACTTAAAAAAAGAACAGGCTTGGATTTGCCAAGGTTTCATTGCTACCATGTCATTTCTCATTTTCCACACTGAAGGCTGCACATGAAGTACTTATATGAAGTAGGTATCTTTCTTCCTCAAGCTACCTAAGCCAGTAGAATTGAACCAAATGTAAGCAATTTGGTAAAACGGTCCAGTGTTCAGTTCACACGTGGTTGCAAACACAGAAGTGAAGGAGGCTCATGAGTTTTGGCTTTGTAACAGTGTGCGCTTCTCCACACCAGAGGTCCACCATTGGATGTGAGCTGGTTGTGAACTTATGATGGCTCCTTCTCTCTCTCTCTCCCCACACACTCTGGCTCTTCCTCCCTCTCTCCACCCTGTCTCTTGCATGAGGAAGGAGTCAGAAAAGAAATGCCATCAATGTGAGAACACTCAAGTGAAGGTGGATGACTAGCAGCTGCTGCCTGGTGCCCCAGAATGCACAGATTGGGCCCAGCTGAGTTTTGCTTATGAGCTCAGATCACAACCTTTGGCATAATCACTTAGGAAAGTTCCTTTTCCTAAACTTTTGAACCTCTGAGCAAGTAATGCACAGATAGAGAAGGAAAGTTGGTAGTATGATAGTGCTGGGAAGCCAAACACATCATCCATTGAAACATGAATATCTCTGCGCCTTATCTTAAAATGATCAAACATGAAACTGATCAATAACTAGGTTGACAAAAATGCAGAACACAGAAAATGCAATGCAATATCTAAGATGGTTTAAACACCATGACCTCCTTGTCCCATTAGATATAAATACTGTATTTGCTTCATCCTTTTTATACAGAGCATTAATATAACTCAAATTTGCTGGTTTTTAAGCCAGTGGTCCATATTTATGGCTGATCACCTTCACTGCCATCCTTTCAGATTGATTTTGAAAAACAGTATTTTTCCCTTTGCCTTACATTTCAGCCAAGTTCCCACCTCCTTCTCTATTTACTAACTGTGGATGGATTCCAACCCTTTTACCCTGTGGGCAGAAGCAGATTTTTCAAGTTTGGAACTACTGCTTATCTACTTATTTTAGTGGGGTGTGCATTGTTGCTGGGATTTTTGTTGCAGTAGCATTTTAACTCTTAAAGTCAATTGATCTTCAATTAGTGGGTAGTGTCATTAGTGAACCCCAAAGTTTTATGCTTATGCATACATGCATGTACACATGCTCTTGTGCATATATGCTTACATGCACACACATCCACACCACATGCATTCACCTACACAGCACATACAGAAGCATATATTCCCACACTCCACACACAGACACACACACACAGAGACACACACACACACACATGCTTCTACCAGCACCTGGGAATCTAAGGCACTTCCTAGCCTGAAGCATCATTCCCAAATATGAAATGAAAGTGCTCCAACAAGAAATCTGCACATTTGCACTGCATATTTTGGTTTTGTTTTGGTAGATGGTGGTTAGTTTCTGTTGGGCCCCAGGTGCAGAGAGCTAAATTAATCATATTCAATTCAGAGTTCTTATCACCAGTGATCTTGGAAGGCATCTTTCCTTTGTATATTTATTCCCATTTAGCCCTATTTTCCCTCCCCCACCTAGGCAACCATTCTAATGTGAAATACACATCTTTTATTTGTAAGGGTGCTCTATAAGACTTTTGATAAGTTGACAGCACCATCCTGTTAAATTTTAAAAGAATAAGTCATCTATTTCTTTTAGCATTTAAATGTTTCAAAGTGTGCCCTGTGTCCCCTCATTTAAGGTAATAGACACTTCTTTCAATATTATCAATGTGAGAAACAAATTAATCCCCTAGGGATTTCTCTCCAGTTCTAATCTGACTATTCTTTCTCAGAATGAGAACCACTATCCTTTGCTCCTTTGCTCCCATTTCTCTTCCAGATCTTGCATCTTCCAGAATGTTGCCAAAACACAGTGAAAATCATGCCAGTTATTTACAGGAATGCTAAAGCATGGATGGAGCCAGGAAGTTTCAAAACAGAGATTTCTTAAGAAGCCATATTTGTCATGACTTTTTTATTTGTGTATCGATCACCTATCTAGTTTTGTTTGCAGAAAACATACAGACTAATGCTTCCCAAGCTAAGTGCTTGGGAAAACAGAAAACTCATGTTCCTAATTCCTTCATTCTAGTCAGCCCATTAAGATTTAAGGGGGAAATTTCTGTTAAAAAATAATCAAGGCAGTGTTTAATTAGGAGCCAAATTTCCTAGAACTTAATTTGTGGGAGTTGGTGGGTCAACAAGTTTTCACCACAGATTCTCTCCTCCTTCATTAGTAACATAATATTATCCCTAGAAGATAGATGAGGAAATTGAAATTTGTAGGTGATAACTTGCCCATGATCAGATAGTTGTCAGGATTGAAATCTAGCTTTTTTTTGTTCCAAAGTCTATTCACTAAAATATTCTTCTATAGTTTCCTATGATAGTCAAAACTGGATTCAACATTATAGGTATTTCTCTTTTACTCAGTCCTGGTTCATTCTGTATGCCCAGTATTATGATAAGCATTAGCAATAGAGGGGTCAGATAGTAAAGAGTCTTCTGTAGTAAGTTGAAGGCCTGGACAAAGCAAGCAGGTTTCTAACCTGTACACATTCAGACATTCTTTTTCAGGTAAAGTCTCATAAAATGTATATCAAGAACATCTTTAAACAGGGATATTGTTGCATCACTGTAGCATGCTGATTTTAGGTCCTTTAGGTATAGGCTGAGGAGTCGGATAGCTGAATCAAATGGTGGTTCCATTCCAAGTTTTCTGAGGAATCTCCATACTGCTTTCCAGAGTGGTTGCACCAATGTGCAGTCCCACCATCAATGTATGAGTGTAGCTTCCACGCATCCTTGCCAACATTTATTGTTGCTTGTATTCTTGATAACTGCCATTCTGATTGGGGTGAGATGAAATCATAAGAATAGTTTTGATTTGAATTTCTCTAATTGCTGGAAATGTTGAACTTTTTTCCTATATTTGTTGATCAATTGCTGTGAAGTGTCTGTTCAGTTCCTTAGCCCATTTATTCATTGGGTTATTTTTTTTTTTTTGGTGTTAAATTTTTTCAGTTTTTTATATATCCTGGAGATTAATGCTCTGTGTGAGGTGTGTGTGGTAAATATTTTCTCCTGTTCTATAGGCTCTCTCTTCAAGTTATTGATTGCAACTCAACTCACAATAGCTAAACTATAAAAACAATCTAGGTATTGGTTCAACAGATGAACAGATAAAGAAAATGTTATATATGTGTATATACATACACATATATATATATACACACACATATATATGTATATATGTATGTATTTCTCAGCCTTAAAGAAGAATGAAATTGTGGCATTTGCTGGTAAATGATGAAACTGGAAAATATCATGCTAAGTAAAATAAGACAATCCCAAAAAACCAAAGGCCAAATGTTTTCTCTGATATGTGGATGTTAATTCACAATGAGGGGGGTGACTAGGGAAGAATAGAGTTACTTTGGATTAGGTAGAGGAGAGTGAAGGGAGGTGAGGAATATGGGGTAGGAAGGATAACAGAATGAATCTGACCTTAGTATCCTATGTGCATATATGACTACAGCAATGTCTTATCATATAAAACCAGAAGAATGAGAAATTGTACTCCATTTATGAATGATGTGTCAAAGTGCATTCTAGTGTCATGTAAAACTAATTAGAATAAATTTTTTAAAAAGGAAAGAAAAAAAAGAGCATCCTTAACAGGGGACAATATAATGAGAAAGCCTAAAGAAAAATAAACACAGAATTGACCCCTCTTTTGGTTTATTGCAACTCCAACAGGTTCTTCTAAAGAATGTATTTCCTATTTATGATTGCAGGCTCACTCCCAATTGGTATCTCACATGTTATACTCAATCAAGTACAATCAGTGCATCCAATAACTTAGAAGAAAACATGATATATTAGTGCACATTTATTATCTTGAGCACCCAAAATGATTATTTGGATTTTAGCATCACTTCCTAATTTTATAGACATAAAAAAATGATGATGAATTTGCCTCTGATTAAAAGATGACTATTATGATGTAGATATGAGTAGTCCCCCAAAAACTCAAGTATGAGATAATACAAGAACTTATGAAATGAAATGATTGGGTTATGAGACCCTTAATATAACCAGTGTATTAATCCACTGATATGGATTAACTGGATGGCACCTGTAGGCAGATAGGATGTGGCCAGAGGAGATGGGTCCCTGGGGGCATGTCTTTTGGTTATGTGTTTTGTCCATGGTGAGTGTAGAGATCTCTCTATTTCTTGGTTGCCATGTCTTGAGCTGCTTTCCTCTTTCACACACTTCCACCATGATGTTCTGCCACACCATGAACCCAGAGCCTTAGACTCAGTCATCTGTGGACCAAGATCTCTGAAACTGTGAGTTCCCAATAAAGTTTTCCTCCTCTACATTGTTTTTGTCAGGTATTTTGGTCACAGTGATAAGAAAGCTGATTAAAACAAAGACTTTTTAAAATTCACCTAATAACCTCTTTGTTCCACTCTTAGAAAAGTTATTCACTGAAGTCCTTTAAACAGCAACACAAGAAGATACACTCCAGAATTTTGTACAGGTACTCTGGAACACAAAGCTAATGAAACCATAGTGTGTAGACTCGGTCTGTCTGATGATGCCAGTTGGATAATGCAGAATGTAAGCCATAATCATAACAAAATGGATATGGTATGGAAATGAATACTGGGCAAGAGACTCACAGGGGCACCTCCAGGTCACTCATCCACATGAGTAGTGTTTTATGATTTGGTTCAGTGCTGCCCTGAGGTACACATTAACTTTAACTGAGGCAAATTTCTGAGGTTTCCTTAGGAATGAATCCAAGCAACTTTCCTTCTTTCTTCATTTGTTGTGAGTTGACATTAATTAGTACCTAATTCCTGGAGTGTGTTCAGGCTTCAGTGACAGACAGAAAGCCATGATTTTTGAGCAGATTAGGCACACAGCCTTCTGGCACAGTTCCAGAGGATGGAGAAACCGCCTGCTGCTCTCAAGAGCGAGTCTTCCTCGGGCTAGCTTGCATTCCTCATTAGAACCCAAAGATCTTAATAGAGAATAAGAAATGGTTCTACTGAATAGTCATAATCACTTTTCCTTAAGAAACTTAAGATACCCTCAGTTGTTATTTTCCCATATCTATGAAGAGAAAAAGGCAAACTTGTTTCAGAACCACACATGATGACTGCAGTACCCAAAGCAGGTCTGACTCCAGAACCCTCTGGTTTTACATAATTTTAAATTCATAATTTCTTCATATATCTCTAATCTGACATCTGTACATGTAGTGTCTATACTTCAATGAAAATGAGCCTTGTGAAGGATAATCTCATACCAGTTGGAATCAAAGTGGGCAGAAGGCCTCAAGACTAGTAAGTGATAGTTTGTGTAGATTGTGCCTTCATTTAATAAGAGAAGTCTTCTTGGTTGGAGAGCTCTGACGTTCCTTTATCTTTTCAGAAATTGACTAAAAATTTTTACTGAAGGCCACCATTTGCCCTCAACCTGGTATATTAGCATCTTCCTTAACAAAACATACTTTATTGTTAGAAAGATGGAGATAGGGATTGAATGGATCGATAATAAATGCAGAGGGAAGAAACCAAAATTATGCTTTTAAAAAGTGTGAATATGCCCAGATTCTAATCAATGACAGAGCAGCAAGAAGCCTGAAGTAGTAAAAACACATGCAACAACATAAATTGTACCCAAGTGCAAAAAAGGCAAATCAGATTTACAACCTAGCTCCATTTATGAAAGTCAAAAACTGCAAGTGTACAAAACAACACACATCTCACAAGAATATATACACACACAGAAACATGATAAACACATTCAGTTACTTTTGGGAGGAAAGAAGTAAATAGGCATGGGAAGTGGAAATGGGATAGGATAAAGAATTAAATGAAAGAGGGACTTTCTCAGGACCCAAAAATGATAATGAGTCATGAGATAAGTAATGTTATTAGTTCAACTCCGCATCTGAAAACATTTTTTAAAGTGCCACAATAAAGTCCTGAGCTGTATAAACAGCATAGAACTTCTGGTTCCCAATCTTACCCTACTTTGAGATTTATCATGACATTGTAAAGCCTAATGGCAAGCACATCATAGTCACACTGCTTCCTATGTATACTTACAACTGTCACCCAAGAACAGTATCTAGAAATCCATAGGAGAGAGGACTGTTTCTGGTGTGTGCATGTTTGCTGCTCAGATACAAACAAGAAAAAGCTTAAACTCTCCTGCAGTAACACAAGGAAACCACCAAAAGAAACAAGAGAAGGTGTTATTTCTTGCATTTCTTTTAGCCCTTTTTGTTTGTTACCATCTATCCACTAAACTTGGTTCACATTTAAGCAAAGGCAATATTACCTTTTAGAAACTATTCACTTACCAGCCAAGATATTTGGTTTCCCTGGTCAGAGTACAAACCAGTTATATAAATAGCAGTATTTTCAGTAAGATGGTAAATGAACAAATATTTTCTTATTATCCTCCCCTTAACCCATACTGCAAGGTGTGAGTGCCAGTATTTGTACCAAGCCTATTATAGTCTAACATTATGAATAGGTTTACTAGAGGAGGAGAAATTAGTGGTACTACTAAAGCAAGACCTCATAGTAATTATGAAAACAGAATCTCATACAGATTAATTTCTTGAACCATTTTTTGTGTGTCAGGGGGTTGGTTCTTGTTTTTTCTATTTTGTTTTGTTTTGAGTTTTGCCTGCTTTACATTCAAGTTTAATACTTTAGAAAACTTTCACATCCTATGATCCAAAACAATGCTTGTGAATTCTTGTGGAAACCTTTAGCCTGAAGCTCCCTCTCAGAGAAAAGTCTTAACATTGAAAATCTAGCAGATCTGACATTTAAATAGATGAGATTTTCAAGAGGAGGGGCAATCTGTCACAAGGGAACACTAACTTCACTTAAAGTATACATTTATGGTTCTCTGTATGACACCATTTTGATCTTTACTTCTAATATTGTTATTCTGTGATCACAGTGTGAAAAATACTGCAAAGTGACCATGTGCTTAGCTGCCAGTTAGTTGAGGTTTAAAAGTTATTTGCCATTAGATTTTTCAACACAACATAAGAAGGAAGCCATCATCTGTATTGTCAAAGAAATGTAGACTGGTTCATGCAATTAAAATAACTTCTAATTACATGAGATTGGATTTGCTTTCTCTGTAGTCTATTTCAAATGAAATGAATCAGAGGCTTTAACCACATCTTTTTAAAAGTATCTTTAGACTTTTGTCTTATTCCTGAACAAAAGGTATAACATAGCAAGGATGCAGCATGAATCAAACTAGTGACCTGCTCAAAGTTAAAAAGATAATCCCAGTATTAGCTCCTCCCTAAAAGTAGATTTAGGGTAAATGGATAAAGTACTGAGCCATTCTCTTCCTCCTAACATAATTCAGTACATACAAATCCTTTTTTATCTAAATTACTTTTTCATTCCCTTAAATCTTTATTCATAAAAGAACCCTAGTTGTATGGACACTCAAAAAATATATAGTATGCACTTATAGTAGACCAACCCTTGTTTTTGTCTCTAGGGTTATATTTCTCTAAGTGTCACCTCCAATCAGCTACAAAGGCTCTAAGTAATGCCCATACTGATTACCACTCCCCACGCCAGAACAACCGTATCATCAAGGAGGGTGGGACCCAGAAGTCGGCATTGCTAAAAGCACTCCCAAATTATTTTGAAAATTCCAATTAAACAATTTTGTCTCTGTCATTACAGCCTAATTTAAAAATAAGAATGCTGATAGGAGACAGAAAATTCAGATTTAGAATCAATAAAATCTGATCAATGATTTGGGTTACTTCTAGGATAAAACATTTAATTGACAATGATCTGCTCTATACATTTCTTCTTATAATATGGCAAACCCTGAAACTCCTTGTTGAGTTACTAGTATCATAAAATGCTAGCATCTCTACATGAATAAAACCATCTCACCAGTCCACACTGGACATGTAGAATAGCCGAAAAAGGCACTTTTGTTTTAAACCACTGATATTTGGGGGACCTTTCCTCATGCAGCATAACCAGTTAATCCTGATTGTTGTAGGCACCCCTGCCAATCTTTCCTGCACAGGAAGAGTTAATGCTTACTCATTCTCTACTTCAAAAAGAGGCAAAATGAGGGGGAAAGTCAAAAGTAATAGGCATTAAGAACAAAAAACATTCTACAGAATAATATTAAAAATATTAAAACTTACTGACTCTTTCCATATGTTAAGCACTTGACTAAGGGTTTTTCATGTTGAGATCTACAGATAGAGCTTGCCGAACAGAAGCAGGAACAAAAATCCACAGACTACAATGAGCTTAGCATGCTTATGGGACAGAAAAAAAAAAAAAAAAACAGCCATTTTAACCAAAACATCCTGGAAGGGAGGGAAAAGTGCTGAAGGATGAGGAGCTAAGAGTTGGATTAGTGAATTTGTTAGGACCTTGAATAACTCAACCCTGTGAGCCATGGAAGACATTTTAGATTTTATTCTCAGTGAAATGGAATGCACTGGAAAACTTTAAGCAAAAAAACTACACAATGTGATTTACATTTCCAAATTATTACTCTTACTGCCTGGGTACAATAAGGAGGAAGCCAAATCATGAATTACAGAAAGAGAAAATGTTTTTCCCATTGAATACCTTGTGCTTAGCTTTCATTTTGTGTGCCCAATATAGTTAGCTATATTTAATCTAGGTGTTATCAAAATACCATTTCTCCAAAATTGATATTAATAAAAATGCTTATCTTTGTAATGGGATTACATTTTTCAATGAAACAAGACATTTATAAGGCTTAGGATATGACAGACACTGTAATACAAAGATAATTGAGACAACATATCAAGACTCAGTTCAACTTCCAAAGACCATTTCACCCTGTTTCCAAAGAGCTCTCCCTTTATTTTTAGTCACCATCAATTCTTTTTATTTATAGACATCCATAAATTCTTCAGTTTTCTTGGTTTCTTGTCCCCCTCAACTGCCCCCTTACCAGCCCCTACTCTGTGTAAAATCTCATTGATATGAACTTGACTTTACAGATGGATTCTTCAGGAACTACCACTGAACCTTTGCCCTGTAAGACTTAAACCTCTTTTTTCACTGTCCATGAAGTCAAGAGGTAGAAAGGCAAAGTTTCACGTGGAGCACTGGAGGAAAGAAGATCCCCAAATTAAATTGAAGTCCAGAATGAGTTCAGCTGCACTGAAGCATCAGAGAGGCAAGAGGAAATGTAATTCTAGATTCTGTCCCACAACAGTGACATCTAATCACCATGATTCAGGACCCTTTTATGGGGCTGCTAAAGTTAGAGACTTATGGATAGCATATCCTTCAGATTTCACTAGAACAATATTGCTTCCAGCTAGTTTCAGTTAGGGAGAGATGATACTCTTCACTGCCTGTTAAATCCAACTTGGATGCTAGCCCCTTCATTCAGTAAATGTAAATATATACAGGCAACCCTTGTTTGAACAGTTCCAATGTGAAGATTTCCATTACCATGGGTTAGTTAAACAACACTGGTTCCCAGAAATATGGTTCACATTCCCATTGCCATGGTGAGCTCAGTGATAGGCAGCACTACAATGTTCCAGTCAATGACAGACTGCATGTATTCTGGTGTTTCTATAAGATCTTCTTGCCTAGTGATGTCCAAGCTATCTTAGCTTGAGTAAGTACACTCTATTTTTGCATAAGAAAATCACATAATAATACATTTCTCAGAATTGTGTCTGTCATTAAGCAGCACATGACTATAGTTGCATAAAGTACAGATGTTGCTGCTACCTCTTCATTCCACAAATCACAAATCAAACTTCTGATATGTTTAAATAACAGATATATATCCTGATCAAGGATCAATCTCATCACTTTTCTCAAAGTCAGTCAGTGATTGGCCACTGTGCATCTGTTATTCAGTTAGTAGACTTACCTCACCCCGTGATAAGTCCATACGTTTTATACAAATGGATCAGTGAAAGAGGGAATTGGTCAACAAATATGAAAGTGGAGCAAAGAAGTGAAAATCACCAAGCACAGAATGTCAAAAGCTGATTGAAATCTGCCAAAGCACAGAAGAGATGCTTCACATCTTTTCCTATGTCATAGAAGATTAACCCATGCACTGTACAAAGTATTTTTCTGGTCTTTTACAAAGAAAATGTTTCATTCTGTTTTGGGATTTTACTAGGTTTTACCAGGGGTTTGTTTGCTACAGTGCTAGGAATCAAACCCAGGACTTTGTGCAAGCTAAGCAAGCCTTCTACCAGTGAGCTATATCCTCAGCCCAAAAGATTTAATTCTTAAAGTTTATAATATTTTAAGTTAGAATGTTCTAAATAAATAATGGCTTTGCAAATTTTTTTCATCTCCCTATGCAGTACATCTATAACCAAAAGAATGATCTTATTTTCACATTCATAATGGCATCACTAGGCAAAGTTTCCGTCTGTGAAGCCATTTTTATAGCCCCATGCAAAAGAACTGCCTCTGTCACGTTATCTACCACTGTATTGTCTACTATTCTCAGTAAAAGTTGTAACTTCGGTTTTGATGTATTTTATCTTAATTTTTTAAATTGCCTTATGTTGTTCTCTAAAGCTAAGTCATTTCAATGCAGTCATTTTGTGAGAATAACCTTGCCAGAGCAGAAATCTTGGATGATATGTTCACTGAATCCTTTTCAAAAATTTCTCTTTTAGCTAAAAACTGTTTTGTCAGTCATTTCTCAATAATGGCCATAAAATCGGATTTGAGCAATAACATTTTATTTTGACAGTAGATTGCCTAAATCTTTAAAAGGATCTTGTAAAAGAACATTAAAATAATGTAAAAGATTCCTTAAAAAACCTAAGTGGGAAAAGCAAGCTAAAAAACACTGTGCAATGTGATTCCATTTTGTAAAAGTACATACATACATATAATGCAAATATTATATACATGTATACACAAATAATCAGACTAAAGATGTAAGTGAAATGTCAAGGGTGGTTGTCTATGGGTGAAGGATTATGGGGGTTACTTTCTATTCTTTGTGCTTTCTGAATTGTTTCAATGGGTATATAACACTTTTGTAGAAAGGCTATTTCTAAACAATTCTGCTCTTACCTTTATGTTAATGTTCTAATTAAAATGTGATCAATGGAGTAGGTACTAAAATGTGATTTTTAAATCCCTCAAGCTCTCCCTCTTGTTTTCTTTTCTATCATAGATCAGTAGGAACATCTCCTAATACATCAGTACCTGGGGGTACTGACTCTCTAAGAAAACTATATTTCAAAAGATAAAGTTTTTCAGCATCAGAGCTAAGGCAGATAGGAGTTTAGTTTCGCACTCCAGGAGACTCAAAATTCAAAAGCTCAAATTTCCTACCCTCTAACTTTTGGGGTTGCCCAGTCCCAGGGGATGTCCCACCAGGCACTGCTGATGGATTGAAGAAGCCATCTGTGCAGTGTGAGTGGCTTCGCCTGCATCTGCCTGTGTCTGATTAGTTGAAAGTACTTGACAAAATTCATGTGGTTAAGTAAATCAGGAAAATGGTAACCAAAGCACAGATGTTTACAATCTTCCTGCTCAATCACATAAACATAATCTGTCAGGAAAACAATGCCTGCTGGACTGCCTCTCACATTCACACAATTAAATAAACTTTGCAAAACACTGTTGAGCATTTGCTGTGCCTCAAGTTCTGTGTTTAACACTTATATTCACTTTCCCATTTCATCCTGACAAGAATCCTGTTAACAGGAAGCTACTCTTTTCATTTTATAGATTAGAAAATTGCAGCTCAGAAGTGTTTAGTAACTCATCCACAGTCAGACGCCAAGCCCATAATATTAACCACTGAGCAAGCACAAATACGTGGCCTTATTCAGGTTCATGTGTCTTACTTATTCAGAACTCTAGCTTGTTAGGAACTTTCATCTGCAAACCTCCTACAAAACAATCTGGTAATAGCAATAAGCAAGCAACTATGTGTAGAAATGTATTCCAAAACCTAACATAAGGATAGTCATTTCATTAAGTGCTTACATCACTGACAATTGCCTAAAAGGTGGCAACAGGTTTTATTTAAAGCATGAAGGTTCAGCACTCTTTTCAGAAACATCTTAGGATAAAAACAGACAAAAAAAGCATGAAACACTAATGGGAAATTAAAATAGTTCTTTATTTTTACTAAATAGGGACAATTATTTTGATGAACCAAAAGTACTGTTTTAACTAGAAATCATGTAAGAAACGTGAAATTAAACCACCTTCTTTTTAGATAATTCTAAAGTATGTCTCCCTACCTCCTCCAGAAGACAAATACAATTCTATCTTGGTTGAAGCTTCTCACTGAAGACATTACACCTAAACTTGTGCAACTGTCATTCCTATTCTGAATTGCTGTTTCTCACCGCAGAAACTCAAAGCCCTTTTTTTCCACCTTGGTCTTCCATCTCTGACCTTTCAAGTTTTCCTGAAATCAAATTGCCAAATCCTGTTTTCTCTTTGCAGAGCATCTCCTAATACTCTTAATGTAATTTAGACTGACAGAGCTAAGCTACAATTTTCAATAATAAATCTGTAGATGAAAAGAAGGTTGGCCAGAGGGGCACTACAAGCAAGTTTCCAAATGGAAAACCCAGACTGGAGAGGGCCCTTCCCCACCACTGGGTGTTGGCACCATAGTTGCTAACCATTTGCAAGCACTACAGCTCCTGGCCTCCAGTGCTGAAAGGCTCAGCTTTGGCCATATGGCAGCAGATTATTCATAATAGCTAGCATTTTTAGAGTTTTATTATGTGCTCAGAACCTTGCCAGGTGATTTTATATGACTTCATAGGACTTAACTAATTAAGTTACATATCTTTGTGCTTTCTGCATTTGCTTAGATTAGTAGGGCTATTTAGTGGTCTAAATAATAATTAAGAACAAGAATGGTACATTACTCTTAGGTCCCACATCAACACACTTTTATTACACACTTACTATACACTAGAAATTTCCCAAAGCCCAGATCTCACCTATGTGGAATATTTTGGGGGATGGAAAAAATCAATACTATAATATCAATATATTAAGAAATGTATAGAAAGCATTCAAATTTAAGGAATGGAAGCTATTCTAATCCCCCCAACTAAATTAGTTAAAGGACTCTTCCACCTCTGTCAGCATGCTCCATTATTAGAGTTCTATTATAGGATGGTCTGGAGGAGAATGTCTATCATCTTTAGTCTGTGCAGTGTTTACTCCCACATTCAGTACAGTGCTGTATTTGACACCATGCTACCAGGCTCTTTCTTTGTCCAGGTTAGTTGTCACTTTCATGGATAAATTATATTTTTGAAGAATGTTTCTGACTGTAAATGATCACATCTATATATAACCTAGCAGAGAATCATATATGTATTATGATTCCATTTTGGACAAAAAGGGGGAAAACACACAACTAGATGAACACAAATTTGCAAAGAAAAATATTAGGAGGAAATGTGAAACAGTGTTAGAATAACTGGAAACTTTACTTCCTCTAAATTCCATTCTACATTTTACTATTTTATAAATATAACCTCTTTGGAATTTTTAATCAAAAAAGGTAAACATTACTTTATACAAATTAAAATCAAAAGAAGGAAGATTATAAGAGGCTTGCTTTGTATATCTTTCACTGTTGCTTAATTGAGTTAAAGAAGGTACCAGCATATAAGTTTAAGCAGTATGGTCATATTTTTTTCTCCAAGCAATTTCTTTCTATTGCAAATCCAAAGTAAAAATAAAATAAAATAATGAAAAACCAAGCTTTTTGAAAGTAAAAGTGCCTACATCTAAACAGATCCTCTGCTTCCCCACTCAACTGTCCCTTTTTAAACTGAAGAAAACTTTCCTATGTGCTATCATCTCCTACTGGGAATTAGCCTCTGCTGAAGGGAAGATGCCTTGTCCAAGGTCATGCTGTTTTCCCAGGAGCAGTCTACAACAAGTTATTGGAGTTTCTCCTTCCTGAGGGTTGGGGTTGGAGAATATAAAGACTTCTCTCCCTTGCCTCAAATCGAGACAACCCTGAAAGACAAGTTCACCTTCCAACTTACTCATCGGATATTCTGAAGCCTTGTGGAAGTGCACCCCAATCCAACTTTTCCCTTTCTTCCTTTCCCCACAGGTGTTAATTCTGAGAGCTCTACCAACTAAAGTTTCTGCATGCTCTATGCACACTGCTCTCTGTATTTGCATCTGCTTCCTAGGGAACAGGATCTGAACCAGAACTCTTGGTTTATTACCATTTTATGTGTTGCTATACTTAAATCTGTATCTTCCATCTATTTTCTAAACAATCTCCATTACTTCAAAATAGAGTGGCACACTTTTTTAAGATTCCAGTTAGCCAGAGAACTGTTGAGAACTCAGTAAGTGTGAGGTCAATTGTTTTCTAACACTGTCCAGGGAAATAAGAAAAATTGCAACTGGTCCAAAGTCTACCAAAATGTTAATTTGTTTTCAAATGTGATAGCTTTACTTTTTTTGTTGATTCATACACAGTTCTTAAAAAAGTTATTGTGTATTAGAGAAAATGGGAGGTAAAAAGGAAAGCAGCAGTTATTATACATGCTCTGCCCAATTTCTCCATTAAGAATGAGCCCCAAATCCTTAAAAGTTTGGAGATGAAACTTAATTGAATGTTAAGAAAGCATGATTATAACCACAGTCAGCTGAGAAAAGTAAAATTTAAGCAAGTCAATAATAGAAGTATGGGATGAATACACTCCAAAGCTTAGACAATCCCTATGTTTCAGTGGGTTAATATAAGACATAAAAGCTAGACAGGGACTCAGTTGGCAATCAACAATATACTAATTGATACAGATAAAGATCACCCACTAATGTTGAAATCACTGGGTTGTTAGGAAACAGCATAGTCATATTTATATAATAAAGCATCCTCCCATACAACACTCATTATTTTACGTAGAAGGACCAGTACCTTTGTTAAAGAAAGGGCTTTCATACACTACCTTAACCAAGTGCATAAAAGCTGTATTTTGTGCCTCCAGATGTGATGATATGAGAAGTAAACAATACCACCTATGTACTATTCTTGCCAACAAACTATTTATAGCAGAATCATGAGGAAACAATCAGAGAAGCCCAAACAGTAGACATTCTACAAGACAACCTAACTAAACTCTTCAAAATGCTTCTGTCACCAAAGACCCCGCCAAAAAAACCAAAAACAGAGTTCTAAATCAAAGACTAAAAAGACAGGACCACCAAATGAAATACATGGAGTTTAAGAAAAAAAGCAAACTTAAGGAAACAGTTTATTATAATTCAAGGGACAATCAAAAATTTTTATTATGCATCCTGTATACTATTTTATTATTGCCTACTGCATCACTTTTTAAATTCTTAGGAATGAAAATGGTATTGTGGTAGTATAGAAAGATGAAGATGTTTTTATTCTTAGGTAATGCTGAAATATTTGGAGGTGTAGTGGCATGATATTGTAGCTTACTTTCTATGGCACAGGAAAAAAGGGAATTAGAGTTTCTATTTAGGTAAGTAGGTAGGTAGGTAAGTATGTAACAAATGTAATAAATGCTAACAATGGGTGACCATAGGTGGAGGGCATGTGGGTGTTGATGTGCTATTGTTTGTACATTTCCTCAGGCCTATATTTTTTCAAAACAAAATGATAGGAAAACAGAAGACAGTCATGTCACTAAAGGTAGTAATCTGAATAATCCTGGTCTCAGAGTCACTTCCCACATCAGGGGATTTTGCCCACACCACTCACCAAATGGCATTGCTGAGCAGCATCAGAGAGTAGAGAATAGAAAGTCAAGCAGTAGGACATCTGCAGACTACTTTTAGCTAGCCTCATCAAACCTCAGTCTGGTGAATTTTTTGCCTAATTCACTTTTTTTTAATGCCTGACAGAAGTATTAACATCTCTATCCACACACAAGAAAGAGCTTTGGAGCACATGGGATTTAGCACTAAAGAAATTATAACTGATATTTGTTCAGATTTGTTATGTTTATTTACTCCCTTTAAGAAAAATATGTGCCTTTTGTAACAAGATTCTTTGAATTCACAGGAGAGCAGAGCTGATCCAGCAAGTTTGGCTGTGGGGGTGTAGGAGTGAATTAAATACACATTTTCAAATTCTAAATCATCACCTCCAAGAAATAAAGACCCTTGGTTTTCTACCCTAAAAGTTGAAGGAGGTGCCTGAAAATATTGTACAAGTCTCAGCTATCTGGAGCTTGGCACAAGCTGATCAACTCTAGCCTGCTCTGTGGTGCCAGCTCTGTCCCTAAGCTCACTGGCAGCATTTTAGCTAGGCTGTGAGTACTCAGGGGTCATGGGCTGGAGGGACACTAAAAACCAAATGGAACAGGCATCACCTCAACTGTTATTTGCAAGTCTGAGATAAACAGTGAAACTATTGAACAATAGAAAAGATCCTTCTTTCCTCTCATCAGTGAAACAAATCTTAAAATATGAAGATCAAGGACTGTGAGAGGTAACAAATGCCAAAGAACTGAACCCTCTTAACAGCAGGTGGTATCATCAGGTTTGTCTTTTGAAAAGTGTGCCAGATCCTTTTAGGACTATGTAAAACGCTCTGGTTCCTATGGTGATGCTGAAAATACTTTGTCAATCATTGTGATGGCTAGATCTACATTACATAATTTCAAAAGCACCTTGAAAATTTTGAAGGTTAAATTCGTTTCTCCTCTAGATCGTTTTTGGTTGTCAATCATTGTAGTAATTGAAGGAAATAAACTCAGTTTGTGAGAAACACCAGCAAACAATATTTCTTGCCTTTTATAAGGTTCAGGGAAAGAGAAACCATAAACTATAAAGTCCCTTCACAAAGACACTAATCAAAGCACATGTCTTCAGAGTGGACAAGACTAAGCAATTCATTAGTCCTCAGGGCCGTGCCCAGACCTTCACTTAGAGCATGACACTCACTGCAGTATTTCCCAGTCTCAAGGATGGCAGTTTATTTGTCTGGTTCTTCCTTAATTAATTTGTTTCTTAGGAAAGGGCATTTTCTAATAAAATTTAGTAAAAACATCTCCACAAATCCAAGGCAGAACTAAACCACAAATCTTACCACTGGCCTACACCAAAAGCTGCTTTTTATAGTGTTAGACTAATCATCAACCACATATTTTGTGATTGGGAGAATGGAAAAGATAGGCTTTCTGCTCCTTCTGTGCTTCTTAAATTTACTCAATTTTTTTTCTTGACTTGGCTTTTACTGGCTTTTGAGCTTCTTAATTAAATAAAACAATTGAATTTTGCAGGTATTCATAATGCAAAAAAAAAAAAAAAAAACAATTTGTGCATTCCACACTCTGCACACTCTGAACCCTTGCCAGTTGTTCTTTTTGCAGCAGGGTCACCTGCCATCATCGTAATGGGAGGGATCCTTCCTCCCCAGTTCTAATCTCATTGCTCTAGAATGCACTGCCACTGTTCCAATAGCTTTGAATAGAAAGACATTGCCCATGTACTTCAGCATTCACAAACCTACTGCATGGCTTCAGTGCCACACTCATACAGTTATTTTCAGTGAATTTGTAAAGAACATTTTGTTAACAGAACAGGGAACTATTCTTCAGAATAACAAAAAATCCATTATTATTAAGTAATATTCCTTATGGCATATATTGGAAAAAAGTCATCTGTGTTCACACAAAAAAAAGATTTTCAGAAAAATAAAGTCTTTCTACCATTAACATAATTCTAAAACAAAAAATTAATTTTGATTTGCAATGTTAAATCAGAAAAATATCAAATTATTTATTATAATTAACCTATGTGCTTTCAGTTTATAAGAGATCATAAGTACATTTGTTTAATTTTCTTTAATAAGAGGTAGACATTATTGTTTTGCCTCTCTTCAGGTAATAATGAGAATAGCTGGTATTAATTGAGCACTTAAGGTCATCCATGCCTGTTATCTCATATAATCCTTTTATCAACCTCATCAAGACAGATCCGTTACTATTCCAATTTCACAAATGAGGTAACTGAAGTCTGATGAGACAAACAAGGAGGGCAGAAAGCTTCTCTGAGTGTCTAGTTCTGGAGCTCTTATTTACTCTACTGATCATGTGTGATAGCCACCACTGACCCCGAAGAGTTAACTCCATATACTATGTCCAGAAGGAAATCATAATTACAATGTCAATACATAGACATAACGCTTGCAAACTTCACATGGATAAATTGATTGAAGAGGTGAGATTTTTTTCATTGTCCATATCAGTTTAACCCATTAGATAAACCATGGGTGGCCTCAGTGGGGTACTAAGAGAACTAAAGCAAAGAAAGATAAAACAAAACAATGGACTCATGACTCAGTCATTGGGAAAACAGCTTTGATTAGACTCTAGATAAATTCATCAGAGAACAATGTTGATATCTTCACTCTGCCTGGGGCATGCTTTGCTTTCATGCAAAAATATGACTCTAGGAGGAGGTTTGTGTGTGGGGGGCGAGTGGGGAGGGTACTGAGTAGGAGCAGGTTGCTTCCGTTTCATCTCTTAAAAGCATACATGAATATAGGTAATTTTCTCTATACCTAGTACATAGTAGGAAATCAATGAACATTTATTCAATTCATAAATGAAAGAATGATCTCTACCAATTTCCTCAAATGTAATGAAGAAAGAAAATACTTCTTCAAAATTATAAAAAATTGAAAATATCACTTAACTATTCACTAGTAACATGTCCATAAAATTTCTAGTTAACATGACCCATTTTATACCTTCCTCTTGGTTGGTTGGTTAGGGTCTTCTGGTTTTACTTTGTTTTTTTGCACAATCATTTTCATGAAAGAGAAAATATTCCATCCAGGAGGGGAGGGTGAAGGGGTTGAATTAGATATGGGAGAAGCAAAGAAATTCATCAAATTATATAATTGTAGTAAACAACAGTCATTGAGTGCTCAGTACCACTTTGTTATAAGTGTGTGGCATGATCTACCTTATTTAAGATAAGAATAGGTCACAGAAAACAGATGACAAGGGCTGGAGACAGAAGAAGAAAAATTGATTCAGCAAAGGATAACAGTAAAAAAAAAAAAAAGATAAGAAAGGCCCTGAAGAGAGAGACAGACAGATGCTAGAAGGAGCAAAAGGAGAGCAGAAAGAGATTGCAGGGATAGAGAGCTGTACCTATCACCTATTGTGTCAGCTACTGTACCCATTGCCTAATTTTATCCACACATTATTCCTAGAGGAGGGTTTCACAATCCTGATTTTATCAAAGAAGAAACAGTTTGCAAAAGCTTATGGCCCTTAATCATGATTACACAGGAAGTGCCTGAATGAGAATTCAGAGCCCCGTCTGATGCTGATGAAAACGACAAGTTTGGATATACCAGGATTAAACTGGCCTTAGCTCAGTACAAGCCACGGCTCCATAACTTGCTAACTTTGCCTTATCTTATTATAATAGGGAGAGAAGCATTAATGGCATCATTATTATCTATACATATGTGGATTTGCTCACTTAGAAAATAAATTAGCACACAAATTACTAAGAGAGATACAAAATGATCAGTTGTACCATTTTCCAGAAATGCTGTCTATACTTCTTTTTTTAAATTAAGCCTAATCGTTGAATGATTTAAGTGGAAAACAAGAAAACTAGAAGTAAACATTTATATGATGCCCAGTTCTTTATTCACTAGAAATGGATGTGTCTAGAAACAAAGATCCGAGCCCTCCGTAAAAACTGCCAGGTTTGAATTTCAAGTGTCTATGACATGGTTCGGAGCCCACTTGATTCATGTCATGTTCAGTTTCAATATTTCTCACCAGCACAATGAAGCTTGTCACAGTATTTGAAACCATAGTCTGTAGATATTGCCGTTACACAACTTTGTGCTCACACAACAGAGAATCAAGATAAATGCTGTGGATTTTCTCAAATTCATGCTTTCCACATTTTATAATAATAGGCTGGTCAGGTGGAAACACCTTTAAATTTCCATGAAACTAATGTAGAACCTCTGGACGGCCTCAACCCAATCAGTAGATGCCACAATAGAGCATTCCAGAAGGGGAAATGTTTTGCCCAGAAGAATGTTCTGGCAGCTTCCTGATCTCAAAGAATTTCAATGTGAGGTTGAAAGTTACTATGTAAATAATTAAATAGATAAATGATAGATAGGAAGATGGGTAGACAGGCAGACACACATGCCCTCTTGCTAGTCTGGAGATTTCCAATTTAATGGAAATTTCAAAAACTACCAATTTTGTGCCAGACAGAAAATGGTCTTCACTCTGAATCTATTTTCCTTTGATAGATGGGCCCACACATATTTTTCTTCTTTCCTACTTCTTTACCTCACTGTGCTTGTCACTTGCAAACCAGAATACAGAGTTAAGGAGTATCATGTTTAGGAAAAGAAAACCATTCATACACCTTTAGCCAGCTCATTTTTTCCAAGTCAGACTGACACATAACTTTCAGAAAAGGTTGTCCTGCCTTGTTCTGCTTTAATCTGATTCCCTGTGGCTTGACTTTTGTTTGTCTTCCTGCTCACCTTTTACGCTCACGTTGGCACTTCTCTCAGCAAGCTGTGCTAGACTGGAACATGAGCATGCAACTCAGTTAAGGCAACTATGGCCACCTACCACCTCCCTATTAGAATTTCCTCAGGGACCTGACATCTTGCAGTGCCAAACAGACAGAAGAAACAACCTCAGATTCCAACCTTGCCTTTCCTTTGGGAAAGGGACTCTGGGTCTTCCCACTCCTTTTTATTGTCTCTTTGGGATCAGGTATCTGGCCTCTTCAGCCCTGTGTTTTCTTGTTCCTTTGGCACAGACATGTTTTCGGTTATGAATCCATTGGTACTAAATGAGGTGCTGTGAGTGCTATTATTATTATGTATGCTAAAAACTACATTTCCTATAAAATTGGGATTCCCAAATTCCACTCAAATTCCACAGACTATCTACTATGCACTTCTTCCCTCCAGGGTCATCTCATGCATATTAAGAGATATGACATATTCTCGTCCAACAAGTAAGCTATGCATAAGTCTTAATATGGCAAGCAGAATGACAGGTGTAAAGGTGTCCCATGTAATGGATCACAGAACAGAAGCAGTGATTGTGAAAGGGAGAGGTACTGCTAAGGGAAGAAAGGTCACAAGTGAGCTAGTTCTCAGTAATAGTGGATTGGTAGTTGAAGTAACAGGAGTTGGGGGTGTAATGAAGAGGCTAACAATTCAGACAGAAAGAAGTGCATGGGGGAGGGAATTTTCAAAATGCATTTTGAAACAATAAAGCATCACAAACTAATGTTTCATGCACAAACTAATGTTTCCTTTAAGCCAGACGAATTGGATCTTGGATGCTATGCTCAGAGTTTTAATTCTATCATGCAGACCAGTGATTCCCCAAAAATTTGCCATGGGCCAGTAATGATATAAGTCTAAGTTTTCAGACTGGAGAAAAATGAAAAAATATATATAATTTATAAGATCTTTTCTTATCTGTGTGTTATTTGTTCATTTGTGTGGTACTGAGGATTGAAACCAAGGGCATTCTACCACAGTGCTACATTTCAAGTCCCCTTTTCAAATTGAAAAGAAGCAGTGAATGTAAGAAATAAAACGTACAGGATTGGAGAGTGAGTGAATGCCTGAGATAAGGTTACATTCTGAGCCTAGAGTCTAAGTCTCTGGAATATCCACATGGAAAAATGAGAAAGAACCAGAAGAGGTTTGAAGGAGACCTGGAGATGTGTCTGAGCAAGCCTTGAGATGTTGGGAAAGCTAGAGAGGTACGCCTAGGATTCATCTGTATGAAACTAAGAGCTGAGAGAAGAGAACAGATGAGAGAGGGTGAAAGAGAGGATACCCCCATCGCTCAGATTTCCTTCATTATTCTACATCCTCTGATAAGAGGGACGAAGGTTGAAATTTATTTTTTCTGAATGTAAATTTTGATTTTTTTTATATTGTCATTTTTTTATATTATCAGAGTTTTACAACATTCTGCTAGTGTATCTCTTTGTTACCACATTCTTCCATTGAGTTCAACATCACATCAACTTGGGTCAAGCTGATAATTAGCAAAATGGCAGTTGTGTTAGTCAGCTTTCCATTGCTGTGACAAAATGCCTGAGAATTACAAAGGGGAAAAGGTCTATTTTGGTTCATGGTTTCACTTCATTGTCAACAGGTTCCATTGCTTTTAGGCCTGTGGCAGGACAGAAACATCATGGCAGAAAGGTATGGCAGAGGAAAGCTGCTCACCTCAGGGCAGCCAAGAAGGAGAGAGAGAGAGAGAGAAAGAGAGGAAGGTGAAGGGACTGGAGGCAAAATACACCCTTCCAGGGCATGCCCACAGTGACCTACTTTCTCCTATAAGGCCTACCTTCTAATTCCCAATACTCCATTTAATTTTGAACTCATCAATGGATTAATCAGAGCCCTTATGACCTAATCACTTCCCATATGTCCCATCTCTGAATATTCTGCTTGGGGGACCAACTTTTCAATGCAGGAGTTCTTGGGAGATGTTGCAGATCAAAACCATAAGAGCTATTAACAAATTTAAAACAGGTATGACTTTTTATCAACTGTGAAGAGAGAAAATGAGAGTTCAACTAGAATGACACTTCAGCTTTATGAGAAATTGTGTAACACCAATAAAAGATGGGTGCTCAGATTTTAAAGCTCTTTGAAGATACATTGTCCTGGATACAATTTACAACTTACTTTTGTATGGAAATAATAGCTAATATTTATTAAGCATTTTCTATCATCTAAGCATTTGACAATCACAGCTTCACTTAACCTTCAAAAAGCAATCATCAAAGTGGAAATTTTTGTATAGATTTTTTTTTAAGTAACAAGCACAATGTTGAGAAAAAAATGAACCCTTGTCCAAAATCACCAAGTGCAAAGTGACCAAGCTGAGATTAGAACTCATTTGTATCAGATAGTGTTCATTAATTGCCAGGTACAGAAAGTCTAGCCAAAATCAGTAATAGGCAAGGAAAATTTTATAGGGCTTTTTTTGTTCTTTTTATATATACATGACAGTAGAGTATATTTTGACATATTATACATACCTGGAGTATAACTTATTTTAGTTAGAATCACATTCTTGTGGTTGTACATGATGTAGAGTTTCATTGGTCTGCATTCATATGTGAACATAAGAAAATTATGTCTGATTCATTCTACTGTTTTTCCTACTCCCATCCCCAATCCTTCCCTTTATTCCCCTAATCCAATGAACTTCTATTCTTCCCTACCCATCCCCCATTGTGTGTTAGCCTGTAGATATCAGAAGGAACATTCAACTTTTGGTTTTGGGGAGGATTGGCTTATTTCACTTAGCATGATAGTGTCCAGTTCCATCCATTTACCAGCAAATTCCATCATTTCATTCTTGCCTATGGCTGAGTAATACTCCCCTGTGTATAGGTACCACATTTTTTTTATCCATTCATGTTAAAGGACACCTAGGTTGGTTCCATAGCCTAGCTATTGAATTGAGCTACTATAAACATTGGTGTGGCTTTATCACTGTAGTATGCTGATTTTAAGTCTTTGGGGTATATACTGAGGAGTGGGATAACTGTCTCAATGGTGGTCCCATTCCAAGGTTTCTGAGGAATACTGCTTTCCAGAGTGATTATACCAATTTGCAGTCCCATCATCAAAGTATGAGTGTACTTTTATCCCCATATCCTTGCCAACATTTTTGTTATTTGTATTCTTGATAAATTACCATTCTGACTGGAGTGAGATATAATCTCAGTGTAGTTTTATTTTGCATTTCTCTAATTACTAGATATGTTGAACTTTTTATATATATTTGTTGACCATTTGTATTTCTTCTTCTGTGAAGTGAAGAAATTTGTTTTGTTTTGTTTTGGTTTGTGATGTTGAGTTTTCTGGGTCCTTTGTGTATCTTGGAAATCAATGCTCTGTCTGAGGTGCACATGGCAAAGGTTTTCTCTCATTCTATAGGCTCTCTCTTCATGTTCTTGATTTTTTGCTTTGCTGTGAAGAAGCTTTTTAGTTTGATACTGTCCCGTTTATTGATTCTTGATTTCACTTCTCGCCCTGCACAGAACTCAACTCAAAGTGAATCAAGGACCTAGGCATCAGACCAGAGACTATGAGCCTACGAGAAAAAAATGCAACCCCAACTCTCCATCATGTTCACATAGGAACTGATTTCCTAACCAAGACTTCTAAAGCGCAAGAGGTAGGCAAGGAAATTTGTAAGTTTCCATGATTAAAATATACAGAAGCAGGGCTAGGGCTAGCTTCAGGAGGAATGTAATGAAACTCAATCAATGTCATAACATACAACATACCTCTCTCCATCCTTACCCAGCTGTCTGTGTTGGCTCTATTCTCAAATGCCTTTCCTCTTGTGCTGTCTGGGTCTCCAGAAGTTCCAGACCTGCAGCCAAGCTCAACCAAGAACAGCAGAAAGCCCAACTGCCTTACCCAGTAGCCCTGAGCAAAACCTCATTCCATCCTTTCACTTTGATGAGGTCCATAATCCTGTTTCCAAAAGAATCATTGCTCAATATTATGCACTAACATTGAGCAAGCCTGGTGCCAAGGGTACAACGTTTTTCGAATGCAGGGGGAGGATTATTTAACTGAGGAAATCCAGGATGTCATTAATAGAATTAGGCTGCTTAGAGGCTGAGTGACATGATCACTAAAGGTCTCTGATGACAGAACTTTCTTGCTGAGGAACCTGAGCTTTTAACCACTAAATAACTAAACAATGAATATCTATAGGGAACATAGATGAGGCTTTGCACATTAAAAGAAGAAGAACAATGCTCTTGTATCATCTTTTGTGAGTCTTTAAAAACTTGCTACTCGAATCTACAGATACCTTGACTAGATAAAATAGCATGTGAGAAGAACTAGACCTGTTTGTTCAGTAACAACAGAAATGAACAGATCCCTCCAAAGATCCCTCTGCCCCAGGAACCAGAGGCAGGGAAAAGGTATGGACACTGGTCATTTGTCTTGGAGTACTCTCAAGGTGACTGAGAAAGAGATACAGGCCTCAATTTCTTCTTTCTAAGCCATGTTTATGCAAGAGTCCTACTCCAAATTCCATCCATCTAGAAGATTTTCTTCCATTTCCCCCCTAAGACACTGGATTTAGGTTGAAGCAATGACGCATTAATGTCCATTGCTCCTTTATCCTTTTAGAGCCTACTGAATATTTCACAAAAGAACCAATCCATTTCTGTAACAGGTTCCTCTCTGTGAGAACAGGAAAAAGGAGAGAAACCCTTGATCCTGTTTGTGATTGTCTCTGCTTCACTTGAGAATATTATCAGCTTGCGGGTTCCCCTTCCTCTCAAAATCCTTTCTTTCCCTAATTTCAATTGACTCTGACATATTACTTTAAGAAGAAAACGAAGTACCTAGATGCTTGTTATTTCATGGATATGTTGATGAAATGGTTTATAATGCCATTAAATCCCAGCTCTTTGTGCTTAAAAAGAAAGAGGAGACACCTTATCGGGCCATCCCCTGGCAGTAAAAACAGCTGAAAGTCAATTGCTTCCTTTCTGTAAAACTCTAGCTTTTCAGCCAATACTGCCAAACAATAAATCGTTCACTTCTGCCCTTTATGTGCAGCGAATGTAGAAAAGAGTTTGTACTTCAATAGGACAAAGTATAAATGAGAATTTAAAAGACCATGTTCTTCGATAGTTTTAATACCTCAATGCTTCACTCAAAAATTTTAGAGGGATTGTGAATATATACTTTTGTACTTAAGGAATAAAAATATATTCCTATTGAAACTTAAGCACAAGACAAAGAGTGAACAGGGTCCTAAATGAGAATGGGTTTATGATTTCTCTTTTATCCAGACACCTTCCAGAAGTAACTGAAACAAACTTATAAACCATTCAGTTTGTTGGTGCCCTTTATTCTCAGTTTTCACTTCTCCCAACTGGTTTCTAATATTAAAAATGTGAATTAAAGCTCTTCAAAGGATACGAAAAAGAAAATAGTGATAATACCTGTTCTTATTTTTCACTTTTATTGTGTCTTTAATAAATGTGGGCAATTGGGGAGCTAGAGTCTCAGGCTGGCCCTATTCAGCTCACACCACAGGACAGAGCCTCCGGCTTTCCTCTCTGTTGCCTTCTGTGAGCCAGAATGCATGCGTGCATCACATTCTGAATAAGTACGTAGAACATCTGAACAATAGGATGGCCAGTCAGTCCAGGGCCAGATTAACTTGTTAGCAGACTAAGCAGCTTTAAGGGCACTGGCAAAATTGAGTCACCAGAGAGAGACAGATATAAAAAGGGACAGAGACAAAGAAGGCAAAATTTCTGCCTTGATGACTTTACTCAGAGTCTTAATTTTTGCAATTGGAATATCTTTAAGAAATTATCTTGATTTCAACATGCATATGGATTTTCATGACATTTGAAAAAGTTATTTTATGTAAAGGAGTATATTTTAGCATTTTCAGAATAGGCCCTATAGTTAGCTCTCCCAAAGCCCATTAACAGCTGTAGGCTTAACAATATACAGGCAACTACAAAGTGGCTTTTATCCTAGAGTCATCTTCTGGGGAGAAAGGATATCTGAAACCAAATCACAAGTGGAACCAAACTGAAAGCAGCTTTTCCAATTTACCTGGGTCTACCTGCCAGGAATTCCTTATTATAGCATAGAAAAGATTTGGGACTCATTTCCTGGTCTCAAAAATAGCAGCTACCATAAGATATCTCATAGAACATAGGTCACCGACTTCAGAATCACCAGGAGTTGATATTTTGGGAGTCCTGGCCATCAAACTACTCAATCTGACTCTCTAGCCGGAGGCTGGCCATTTGCAATCTATCAGTACCCTACTAAATTTTGAGTACCACCATGTAGTTATGGGTTTCCATCAATATATATACAGGCTCGTTACAATAATTTAATATAAAAGGAAAATATTAAAGGCGTAAGTTCAAAGAAGTCTGTCACACAGCTGTTTAATACTGCCAGGAGTAGCTCTCATTTGGATAAAATTAAAGTGGAAATTCTTATAATTACTCTCAAAAAAATCTACTTAAACCTTATAGGTTTGAAACAATTTTCCTTCCTCTTAGTTATTTATCTCATTGTTTCTTTTATATCAACATAAATAAACATATCTTACATAAGTATTGTTATTTTAAGAGTTTACATTTTATTCAAATGTACTGGACACGATTTGGTTGGCATTTTAAAATGTTAATAAGAAAGCATGAAGACTATGATTGCATTAAAATAAAATAGAACTATCTTGTAGGGAAACTAAATTACACAATTCAATATGTATGATTATTTGTCATAATAAACAATAGAGTGAAAAGCTGGAAGTAAAAGTAAAATTTTTGATTAGCTGGTTCTCCTTATATTGACCATAAATTTAAAAAGCAGTCATTCCCTCGCCACACAGATACATCTGTTTTTCCTTCAGAATCCAACCAGATAGGAATATCAATATATTTCAAGAAACTTTATTTCAGGTGCAATTCAAAGGGAGGGCAATGTTAACAGCAAAATTCTTTACATAAAGTAATTTTTTTATGAAATGATCTAATAAAGGATACCTTGAATTTGTACAGAAAAATAATGCACCCTGAAACATTTTCAATGACATTGTGCAAAAGACAAAAAAAAAATCTGGACATAAGCAATGTGTGTTAATTAGATTTCATTGTTGAAATGTTGAAAATAAATAAGATTTGAATGTAATGGTCCTATCATGTGAATTTCAGTTGCCTAAGTATGTTTCTTGTAACATGCCTACTTCTGCCTCGGAACATTTCTTAGACTTAATGATGATTGCTGCTTCATTTTCTTGTTATCAAATTCACTTCTTCCCACTAAATCAAAAGCTCCCAAGGGAATACATAGATCTTTGAACATTTTCTAAAATCATACTCTAACAAATGCAATAGATAAATTCTTGCTCAGATGAAAATATCAGAGTGATCTGAAACTTGTCAAAATGTGACTTGTAGAGTTCTTTCTACTCTAAAATTGAGTGATGTGTTCAATTTTGATAATCTTAACTCTTTATGTATATGGTATTTTCTCCAAGTTAAGAAACTTACCAGCATGATAGTGCCAGTTACTATCAAGTAGTGCCAGATAGTTTTAGGTACAAAAACCAGGATTGAGCTGCAATCTGGCTGCTTCCATTCACTTCCCGCTTACCTCTGACGAACCCTATGTAACACACACTACCCAGTGAACAAGGTGGACCCTGACCACACCAAACTCATGTTCCACTGGAGTAGGTTAGTGAACAACAACAACAATAAAATCATGTGCGTAAAATAAAGAAAATGATTACAAGTTATAGAATTTATTGTGGAATAAATAAACAATAGGCTACAACAGAATAAAAAGCTGCAAGAGGCAGGAGAGACCCTACTTAGCGGATTAGGAAAGGCCTTCCTGAGCATGTGGCATTTAAATGAGACCTAAAGGATGATAACAAGACGGCCACGTGAAGAAAAGAAGAAGAGATTTCAGAATGCAGACACAGGACGTGCAAAGAGCCTGCAGAAGAAAAGACCTTGGCATCATTGGTGAAGTTGTCAACATCTACTCTTCCTGAAAAGTGGGAAGTAAGAGAGAGACCTGAAAATGATTAAGCAAATAATCAGGAACCTGAGCATTCAGAGTATGGAATGGTAATGTATGTGAAGCATACTCTAGTGGCAAGAAAAGCAATTGGAGAGTTTTAAAGAAGAGCAGCTGCTTTTACATTTCTAAATGTTTGGGTAGAATAAGAACTACTTCACCAAGGCTCTTCCACTCATCATCTCCAGACTAGCAAGAAGCCAAAGCTTATATCACTACCATATGCCCCTCTCCCGTTTGGAAGCACTCTTCCCTTCCCGCAAACACAGCCCCACCTACCCATCTGAAGCTTAGCCCAAAAGCACGCCCTACACCCTCTACCATTCCTTCCACAGCTCATTCTTAATAATTTATCCTCTCTGCTTTTTCTATCTTCTAAGTTACAGTTACCTCTATAGTTTCTATTTCTGTCATTTTTCATAGCACAGATCACCATGTGTACTTTTTGCTTGGTTGGGTTTTTAGCTCTTTGTTTCCACTTTCAAGCTATAAGCTCCACAAGGCAGGAACCACATCTGACTCCACCACCATAGTATTCCAAGTCCCTGCACTTGTCCTGGCAGCTCTGAGTAAACAAAAGACTTACTGAATCTTTGCCTCCACCATGAGACTATTAAGAGCAATTAAATTATATTGAGAACTTGGGCAATTCTCACTACTCAGCCTGGACCTAAGGACTATTTTTCCTTTGCTAATGTACTACCAAACTCACAGAGAAATAGGAATTATATTTATAGTTTCAACATTAGCCCAGTCTTTCTTTCTCTAGATAAAAGTTTCTGGACACTTTTTCTCTCACAGTCTGGAAAAGTGGTCTTTACCAATATATAGTCTCAAAAATTTCTGAGAATCCTGTGCTAATACAATCATGGCTGCTATTTCCAAACCAAATATAGGAAGGTAGTATGGGCAGAGGAATTAGAATATAGGAGCATTTAAATTTTCTTTATAAAATGTGAATGAACCTAGAGGATGTTATGTTAAGTGAAATAGGTTAGGCACAGAAAGAGAGTGCATGATCTCATTCATACGTGGAATCTAAGAAAAAGTTGATCACATAGAAGAAGAGAGTAGAATAATGGTTATTATCAGGGGCATAAAAATGATACAACAAACTGTATACAAATTTAACTTTCCATTCCATTCAAACAGTGTAACCACCCTCTTCTAGATCAACATGTTCTTATCTTCCTCAGAACTAAAACCACAAAGAAGGATGATTAGATGGCACTGCCCACCCCCTTCAAAGCAAGCTTCTCAGGCTTTTAGGATAGAATAAGAAAAACAGATACAGTTAATACTGAACAATTATTTCCCAATTTCCAACTAGTCATTAATTATCCCTGATCTTTGCCTATGAGATTAATGAGAATTTTTACACATTTAGCTATTTCACCAAACTAGCTTATTTTGCAATTAACTTTATAATGAACATGTAAAATGTACATGCATTTTTTTAACTGTAAACTGGGAAAAATCTTTCTTGCATGCATTGAAAATACATACTCTCCAGTCATAAGGTGTCTTATATAATCAGTATTCAACAAATATAATGCAATAAATAAGGAAATGGTTTATCACTTCACAAAATGCAACTGAGAACTAAGTATTTTTAGGTAAAACCAGTAGGTTTTAGTAATACATGTTGCTCATCAATAGAACTGGTTCTACTTATGTGTCATCATAAATTAGTGTATAAAATATGTTTACTCCTGAAAATAGTTTTGGAGATTTTGTTGTTGTGATTAATTTTCATAGTAACAATTCTATACAATACCAACCAAAAATCTACAAATGATTTGCACATTCAAATAAACTAAGCTTGTCTACATGTAACGAAGCAGGATATTTCACAGTGTGGCCTAAGGAAAGAGCAGTTTCTTATGTAGATATGTTTAGATAGTATGATGAGCAAAAATTTACCAAAATGACTTCAAGCTATCATCTTCATATGGAATGCCACTAATTTGAGTATATTTGTCCTTGCAATTTGTCATGTTTTTCTTCCTTGTAACTTTTATTCATGGAAGATTAAAAAAAAAAAACACTGACCTAAAAATTCATTTTTGTATTCATTTTTGAGTGAAAAACAAACAGGTCAAGATAAGTAGATGGTAAAAAGTTCTTGCTCAGGTTCAACAATGAATAGATGACTGACAGTAATTAGCTGAAGTTCAGGAATTCTAAGATATAAAAAGTGCCTTAAAGGATTAGTTGAAGGTTAGCATGGAAAGACTTCTTAAAATTACATGAAGCATGGGGCCTCAGAGAAAGTTTTCCTTTGTAATTTAATAGGCAAAAACCTGAAAGTGAAATGTCCATATGACCTTCACAAGTCTATTTGAAGTATTTTAGCTAGTTGGTAATAATTTAATTTGGACAATATTAACTGCTTATAAAGTATTTAAAAAATCTCCTAAGGATGTTGCTTTACATGATAAAATAACATTTGGAAAACTGAGTCAAAGCTCAAGGGGAAAATACAAAAAACAGTGAACTTTAGAAAGCCAGTATTTTTTTTCCTAAGTAATTGGGCATATGTAATAGTAAACCATGAACAATGTTATAATTAGAGCTTCATTTTTTAGGATGTTTATCTTAAAATACTCTTCAAACTTACAGAAAAGTTGCAAATAATTACCAAAATAAAAACATTTGCCAGAACCATTTGAGAGTAAGTTGTTGATCTGATGCACATTCACCTTCAAGTGCTTCAGTGGGTAGTTACAAAATATTCTGCTAGATTATTATAATATAACCACTGGTAACAGGAAATTGACACCAACACACGTCTATCATCTCATCTTCACATTTTTTCAACTTTTGCTGGTGGCCTTAATAGTATCTTTTACATTAAAAGAATCGCACATTATATTCAGTTACATTGACTTGGATTTTAAAAAAGCAAAAAAGACCTTTACTCTAGAACTGTTCTTCATTCTAATCTTGACTTTCCTGATCTTTACATTTTTGAAGAGTACAGGTCATTTATTTTATAAAAGGTCTATAGTGGGAAGTTTCTAAGTTTTCTCCTTATAATGAACTTCTGATTATGAAAACTTTTTCAGGAATATTGCAAAAACGATGTTCTTTGTTCCTATTTGTAATTAGTGAATGATTTTGAGAGATCATTCTGCTGAACTATGTAAGAATCCCATATATTTTCAATTTATTCATTCATTTATATCAACATAGATTCCTGGTTCCCAACATAGATTCCTTACAGCCCATTATATGAATTTATAAATACATAGATATTTACATATATATGGAGTTACTGGGGCACTTTACCAGTGAGCTACATCCTCAGCCCTTTGGAATTTTTATTTTGAGACAGGGTCTCGCTAAGTTACCCCAGGCTAACATTGAACCTGTGATCCTCCTGCCTTAACCTCCCAGGTAGCTAGGATTCCAGGTGTGTGCCACCATGCCTGACTATTTATATTGATGTTTGTTATGGTTTGGATGCGAGGTGTCCTCCCGGAAGCTCACATGTGAGACAATGCAGAAAGGTCCAGAGGAGAAATGTTTGGGTTGAAAGAGTCTTAACCCAACCAGTGAATTAACCTCTGATGGGATTAATTGAAGTGGCAGGGTGTGGCTGGAGGAGATTGGAATTGGGGTGTGGCTTTGGGGTACATATTTTGTATCTACAGAGTGGAGACTCTTTCACTCTCTTTCTGCTTTCTGATGAGGCAAGCTGCTTCTCTCTGGCACGTTCTTCCACCATGATGTTCTGCCTCACCTACAGCCCTGAGGAATGGAGCTGGCCTTCTATAGACTAAGACCTCTGAAACCGTGAGCCCTCAAATAAACCTTTCCTCCTCTATACTTGTGCTGATCAGATCATTTAGTCACAGCAGCAAAAATGCTGACTAAAACAATGTTCAAGTTATCCCAAATCTGGTCGGTGGCAACAACTTCCATTGGATTTTGCATTCTTTCTATATGTCTCTATCATTCTCCAGGTCCTTCCTTGCTTTATGGTACAAGATTTCCAGAATTACCTTGTCATTTCCCTGCCCTTGCTCTGGAATCAACCTTCCCATAGCATTCAGAAATCAAGATTGCACAGGGCTAGATGGCTCCCTCAGACATCTACTTACCTGGCCCACCTAATGGCTTTAGGATTGAATTGTTTAATAGGACAAAGAAGAGAAAGGGAACAGGGAGGGGGAAGGGAAGAGCTACTGTGACTAAACTTAATTCAATTTCCTTTGCTGTGATGGAGATCAATGGCACTGACTTTTTGTGGCAGATCTGATGACAGAAATTCTAAGTTCTGGGCTGGGGATATAGCTCAGTTGGTAGGGTGTTTGCCTCGCAAGCACAATGCCCTGGGTTCAATCCCCAGTACGGAAAAAAAAAAAAAAGAACTTCCAAGTTCTACTTACAGAATAAACAGGTTTTATTTACCCTAACTCAGAAAATTGTATAACTATGTTATTACACAACATTATTTGAAGTAATTCATTCAGATTTTAACAAAATACATGTTAAATTGAATGTCCTTTAAGAGTATAGATTTAATAATGCAAAGGTAACTGTTTATATATATATACAAGGGTGTTTAAGATAGGATATTTATACACATAAAATGAAGCAGAAGAGTGAAGAAACTATTTGGAGACCTTAAGACAAAAAATATTTCAAATAAGCCAGATATTGACTAATGAAAGAATTATTTTGCCTGGAGTAGCCCAATAATTGCTTTAATTCTCCTAGTATAAAGTGTTCTTTACTAATAGAATGCCTTTCCTGCCCTATTAAAATCAATTATCCCTTAATACTGGCTCTGACAATTTGTAGGACAAATATTTTCCAACAAGTTGAAAGCATGTCACTTAAGGATTCTAAAACCCAGTTTTAGAGAAAGAGAAAATAATACTGCAGTACATTGCCTCTAAGGGTAGCCCATGTATTTAATTTCTGGACAGAAAACACAAACAGTTTTCATGGTTTCTTATCTATCTCTTTTCTACCTGAGACCATCAAAACATGCATTGATAAATAGCTTCTCTTCCACCCATTACTTCAACTCTCACACTTTTTGAAAGTGAAACATAATATGGACAGTGAAATAAATTGCATCTAAGAATACAGTCACTACTTTGAATCTCTTACTCAGACTCAAAAGCCAGAAAGGAAAGCTAAAGTTGTAAACTTAGAATAGAAAATATCTTAAGCTGTACACAATCCAAAAATCTTTTTGTAATCAAAGGGTAAACCAAGTCCTCTAGAACTAACAGCATCAAAACTAAAACAGGGAGACCTTCTCAAGGCAGATTAGAGGCACCCAGAATTCATCTGTGCCTCCACAACATGGAATTAAAACAACCAGAAATTAGCTGCTCACTGAAGATGGGAGAATACTGGAGTTCAATAGTGGATAGACAGAGGCTCAGAGAAACCCAGTGAACATGGATAGCTGAATCAAGAGTGAAAAGAAAGCCCCAGCACCAAATGCAGAGAAGTAGGAAAAAGGGAAAGGGAGTGCCCTTTCCACAGAGTTCAAGGAGAAAGAGGAAGAGTTCCAGTGAACACTACTGGTATCATATTCAACACCCTGCAGAAATACAGGCTAAACAAATAAAAGTTGTATATTTTCAAGGTGAACTAGATCTGGAGAAGTTCTCTACTCTTCCCAGCACATGCTGTAATAGGGAACCATTTTGAGAAAGGCCCAAACATCTGAGCTTATTGCTCTGGCAATCAGCACTGGGAGAACAGAAGGCACTTTCTTTCTGAATTAGCAGTTCTCCAGGTCCACTATCAGAATCTGGAGGAGTGAGCAATCACAGGTGAAGATACACAAGGCCAGCACTGAGCACACCACAACCACAAGTGGCAGGTCACACAAAACCCAATGCTAGCTCCTTGAACATTTGAGGATTGGACTTTGAAACTCTGTAGCTTCTCACCACTGTCAGGGTGGAGCTCTGTTGGCACCGCCCACTCTCCACATGTCCTCCAAATGTGCAGCTCAGGAGAGATTTCCACATTCTGACACACTGTGACATTGTCCTCTACCCTGTTCTGGAAGTGCAGAACCCAAATAGCTCTGGAGAGAATTTGTTTCTAAAGAGCTTTGCCTTCTACCCTAACTTCTTTAAGTGTGCAAAGCAGCTAAGAGGTATTTCAACTGCCAACCACAAATCACTCCTGCTAGTCACTTGAGGTATGCCACAAAGGGAAAAAGAGTAAGGTGAATGATTCCTAGTTTTTTCTCTGTCCAAGGAATGCACAGCCCAGGAAGACACAGAAGGAGACTTTGATAGGCATAGGATGCAAGTTTCCCCTCTTGCCTGCTTGTTTGAACATCTTGGTGGAAAGGAAATTTCTGGGTTTTATTAATATCCTTGCTATTGTTGCTGTTTTGTATGTGTGGCTCACTCTCTCTTTTCTCTTCTTTTTAATATTTAATTTTTTCTTTCTTTTTGCTTTTTCTCTCCTTCATTGCTTTCTTACTTTCTTCTGCTACCATTTTCACTGTTTTATTAATTTTCTTTTTGTACTCTTTTTAACTTTTTATTTCATTCTCTATTATTTTTTCCTTTATTTTGGGGTGTTAATGGTGTTGCTATTGTTAGTGTTTTTAGTTGTGTTTTTACTTTGTTTCTTATCTTTTTTCTTCTTTTTTTCTGTTGTCTCTTGCAGTGTTGGGAATAAGGCCCAACACATTGAGCACACTGTGTGGGTGCTCTGCCACTGAGCTATTTTCCCAGCTCAGTTGAGAGGACATGCACCTCCCTCCAGCTACAATCTAGTCCTGCTCAAACTGTGGCAGATCCATCAACTTAAAGAATATAGGGGACAAAAGCCCCCAAATGATGACTATCCCCATGTAGACGTAGCAATAAGTGGGAAGGGAGCTGAAGTCCTGCTCCTAGACACTCATCCCCATAGCAATAGCAGAAAGAATACAACTGTTGTGGAGACCACACCTATGGAGGACCTCACTTTCAGTAGCTCCCATCTCCTACAAGATCTCATATTAATGACTAGACTTGAGTTGAGTCTCACATGGGTATTGTGATCCTGGTCCTTGCCTCTTCCCATGAAACTGAAGCTTCACAGTGTCTAAACAGAATAAAAGCTCCAGACACATCACTATGACCAGAACAACTAGTAGCAAGATGTTTTCAAGTAATAGAGCCAATATAACAGATTCTGAGGAAAACTGCAACAACACATAGGGGCTTCCATTCCACTGTAGGAGGAACCACAGAAGTTGACCCACATATGTCGCTGTCTACACTACACAAGCCTAAACTATGAGAGTAACCCCACTCTTGTGAGAGTTATTGAGAAATTGGGAACCTCAAGCTCTGACACAGTAGCCAATGTGTCAAAGCCTCCTGGTCACAGTGAAAGGAGCCACAGAGAAACTACACTATGAAGTTCGATTGGAATCTGACTCAACCTTACCCAACATATCAATATCTCAGGGTATATTTTCAGGAGAAACCTTCTTAGTATGAAAGCCCTCATATCTGAGTGGAAGATATCCACCCTAGCAGATGTATAAATACCAACATAGAAACACAATGAATATGAAAAAACAAGGCAACATGGTATCTTCTAAAGTTCATAAGTATCTAGTAACTGATTCCAAATATATCAAAGTAGATGAAACACTGGAAAAAGAATTCAAAAGAATGGTTTTTAGAACTGCAAAGTATTCCAAGAGGTATGTAAACAGATTAAATCCAATCCAGCAGAAAAGCAACAGATTTCTCAGCAGAAACTCTAAAAGCCTAGAGATTGTGGAATGTATTTTAAGTCCTGAAAGCAAATAATTAACTGCCAACCTAGATTACTATACCCAGCAAAGTTGCCCTTAAGAATCCTATAAATGCACTTGGCAGATTTCATGCCCTATAAGAGCTTCCAGAATACACACTGTCTTCATCAGCACATGAAAAAATTTTTCAAAATAGATTATATATTATGCCATGATACAAAAATAAGGACTTTCCATGATAAGCATAAACTAAGGAGAATTGTGAGAAGCCATTCTTATTTAGCAGGATTAGACTAGGTTGAGCCAAGGGACTCAGAGGCCTGGCTTCTAGGAACTGAAGGAACTGCCAGGAGGCATGTGGCACAGGGTAGGAGTGGTTTCCTGTCTCCTTGTGGAATTTTCACAAGAGAATGGCTCCCCTAACTCCACCCTATCCTCTCCATCACAGGAGAAGCTCCTCCCAGTCCTTGCCCCCTTTACCTGTCTGTCTATAAATAAAAGAGAGTTGGGCTACTCCATGTTGTAAGAGACCAGAGCTGGTATGGTCAGACTTTCCTCCCGCCCCTCAAAAAAGAGTATTGCACCCTTAAAAAGAGTATCGGCTCTTGTGCGTTTATTGAGTAGATAAGTTTTTGGGGTAACAGATAGAAAAACCACCGACATTCTCCTCCAACAATAACCCTTTTCTCCTGCTTGCAGGATGTGGCAGAGAGACCCCCACAGAAAATCATGACCAATAAACCAGCATTACAGAAGATACCTAAGGGAATCCTATATCCAGAAAAAGAAGAAAGATACATCATGAAAACACAAAAGAGAGTAAACTCACCAAAAGACTAGATGAACAAATGAGAATTAGAAAGTAAACAAATATTATTAACTCAAAAAAAATCAAACTTCTAAGATAATAGAGGAATAAATGAATACAGAATATTTAAAACAACTGAAGAATAACAACAAATGAGAGTAAAAGTACATACATTTCAGTTATAACCTTTAATATAGTTAGTCTTAATTCTCTGACCAAAAGATATGGATTGGCTGATTGGAGTAAAAAACAAGACCCAACAATATGCTGCTGCCTACAAGGAACTCAACTCATTGGCGAAGACATACACAAACAGAAGCTGAAAGGATGAAAAATATTTCATGAAAATGGAATTTGTAAGTAAGCAGGAACAGCTGTACTCATATCTGGCAAACAGACTTCAAGCCAGATTCAATTGTAAGAGGCAAATAAGGTTATTGCATATTGATAAAGGGAAAGACTCTTCAAGAAGATATAATAATTATAAATACATGCATATTGAACACCAGAGCACTCAATTTTATAAAACACCACTAGACATGAAGAGATAGGCCCAACACAATTATGGTGAGAGACTTCAATACCCCATTCTCATCAGTAGATAGGTCATTCAGAACCCCTGCCAAAATCAAGGAAGAAACATCAGAGTTAAATTCCTATAAATGTACTTAACAGACTTCATGCCGTATAGGAGCTTCCAGAATACACATTGTCTTCATCAGCACATGGAAAAATTTTTCAAAATAGATTATATATTATGCCATGATACAACTCTTAACAAATTCAAAAAAATTAAAATAATTTATTTTATCGTATTAGATTGCAAGGGAATGAAACTAGAAATCAATAACAAGAAAAACTATAGAATTTGTACAAATACATGGAGATTGAACAATATACTTTTGAATGAAATATGGTCATTGAAGAACTGAAGAGGAAAATTTAAAAATTCCTAAAAGCAAATGAAAATGGAAACACAACAAATCAGAACCTACAGGACACCATGAAAGCTAAGAGGAAGTGATGAACAACAATAAGTGCCTATAATTTCAAAACAGGGAGACCTCAAATACATTACTTAATGATGCATCTCAAGGTATGTGAGAAACAAGAACAAAGTGAATCCAAAATCAGTAGAAAGAAATAAAAAATAAAAATCAGAGCAGAAATAAATGAAGTAGAGACTAAAAGAATAATACAAAGGAACAATGAAATAGTTGGTTCTTTGAAAACCTATGCAAAATTAACAAACCTTCTAATTAACTAAAAGAGAGGAAAAAACTCAAATAAAGAAAATTAGATATGAGAAGTGGATATTACAACAAATACCACTGAAACTCAGAATCATTACAGACTATTTTTAAAAACTATATTCCACTAACTAGAAAATCTAGAAGAGGACAAATTTCTGCATACTTGTGACCTATCCAAATTGAACCAGAAGAATATAAAACAGCTAAGTAGATCCATAACTATTATGGAATTGGAGCACTAATAACAAATAATTAAGTTCTGGACTAGATGGATTCAGTGACGCATTTTACCAGACTTTTAAAGAAGAACTAATACCAATGTTCCTCAAACTATTCTCTAAATTGTAAGGGAAGGAACCCTTCCAAACTCATTCTACAATGCCAATGTTATCTGCTCCCAAAACATGATACATGACAAGGAAAAATGAAAGAAGAAGAAGAGAGAGGGTGCAGGAGGGAAGTGGGGAAGTTCTGGGGAGTGACACAGGCCAAATTACATTGTTGTATTACGTGCATGTAAGAATATGTAACAACAATCTCATCATTATGTACAATTAAAATGCACCAATAAAAAGGTGGAAAAAAGATAAAAAGGAAAGACAGAGTAGAAAAAAAATACACCAATATTCCTCGTGAATATAGATACAAAAGTCCTCAATAATATTCAAGCAAACTGAATTCAACAGCACATTAAGAAGATTTTATTTTTTTCAAAGAACAAACTGTTTTGTCAATTTTTTCAATTGTTTCTTTTGTTTCAGTTTCATTGATTTCAGCTCTGATTTTAATTATTTCCTGTCTTCTACAGTTTGGGGTGTTGATTTATTCTTTTTCTAGGAGTTTGAGATGTAATATTAGGTCATTTATTTGTTGACTTTTTATTCTTTTAATAAATGAGCTCAATGTAATAAACTTTCCTCTTAGTCCTGCCTTCATAGTGTCCCAGAGATTTTGATATGATATATTGGTATTCTCACTTACCTCTAAGCATTTTTTTTAATTTCATCCTTGATTTCATCTACTATCCATTAATCATTCAAAAGTGTATTATTTAGTCTCCATGTGTTAGAGTAGCTTCTATTTTTATCATTGATTTCTAATTTCATGCCATTATGATTTAATAGAATGCAGAAAGAAATTGAGGAAGACCTCAATGATGGAAAGACCTCCCTTGCTCCTGGATAGGCAGAATTAATATTGTCAAAATGGCCATACTACCAAATGTGTTATACACATTTAATGCAATTACTATTAAAATCCCTATGACATTCTTCATAAAACTAGAAAAAGCAATCATGAAATTCATTTGGAAAAATAAGAGACTCAGAATAGCCAAAGCAATCCTTAGCAAGAAGAGTGAAGCAGGAGGCATTACAACACCAGACCTTAAATTATACTACAGAGCTATAGTAATAAACAGGGAATGACATTGGCACCAAAACAGACATGGAAACCAATGGTGCAGAGTAGAAGACACAGACACAAACCTACATAAATAGAGGTATCTCATACTAGACAAAGGTGCCAAAAACATTCACTGAAGAAAAGATTGCCTATTCAACAAATGGTTCTAGGAAAAATGGAAAGCCACACATAACAAAATTAAATTAAACCTCTATTTCTCACCCTGCATGAAATTCAACTCACTGTGGATCAAAGACTTAGACTCTAGAACAGAGACCTGCACCTACTAGAATAAAAAGTAGGACCAAATCTTCACCATGTCAGTCTAGGATCTGACTTCCTTAACAAGATCCCTGAGGCACAAGAAGTAAAATCAATAAATGGGATGAATTCACACTAAAGAGCTTCTTCTCAGCAAAAGAAACAATCAGTAATGTGAATAGTGAGCCTACAGATTGGGAGAAAATCATTACCATATGCACCTTGGATAAGGCATTAATCACTAGGATATATAAAGAACTCAAAAAACTTAACACCAAAAAAACAAATAACCCAATCATTAAATGGACTAAGGAACTGAACAGACACTTCACAGAAGAAGAAATACAATCAATCAACAAATATATGAAAAAAAGATTCAACATCTCAGCAATAAGAGAAATGCAAATCAAAATGACTAAGATTTCATCTTACCTCAGTCAGAAAGGCAATTATCAAGAACACAAGCAACAATAAATGCTGGCAGGGATGTGGGGGAAGAAGGTACACTCACACATTGCTGGTGGGACTGCAAACTGGTGCAACCACTCTGAAAAGCAGTGTGGAGATTCCTCAGAAAACTAGGAATGGAACCACCATTTGATCCAGCTATTCCACTCCTTGGTTTATACCCAAAGGACTTAAAATCAGCATACTATAGTGACACAGCCATGTCAATTTTTATAGCAGCTCAATTCACAATAGCTGAACTATGGAACCAAGCTAGGTGTCCTTTAATAGATGAAGGGATAAAGAAAATGTGCTATATATATTTGACAGAATATCATTCAGTTTTAAAGAAGAATGAAATGATGCTATTTGCCAGTAAATGGATGGAGTTGGAGAATATCATGCTAAGCAAAATAAACCAATCCCCAAAATACTGAAGGCTGAATGTTTTCTCTGATATGTGGATGCTAATTCACAATGAGGGGGGCACTAGGGAAGAATAGAGTTACTTTAGGTAGAGGGGAGTGAAGGGAGGGGAGGGGCTATCGGGAGAGGAAGGAGGGTAGAATGAAACAGACATTATTACTTTAAGTACATACATGACCGCATGACAGATATGATTCTACAACATATACAATCAGAAAAATGAGAAATTATGCCCCATTTATGTATATTAGAGTGGATAAATGCATTCCATTGTCATGTAAAACTAATTAGAACTAATTTTAAAATTTTTTAAAAAGATTATATACAGTGATCAAGTTGATTTTATTCCAGGGATGCAAGAATGGGTCAAAGTATGCAAATCAATAAATATAATATGGCACATAAATAGAATCAATAATAAAAATCACATGATTATTTCAATAGTTGCAGAAAAATCCTGGGATAAAATTCAATGTCTCTTCATGGTAAACTCCCTGAACAGATTAGATACAGATTAGATATATAGGCCAGGCATGGTGGTGCACACCTACAACTGCAGTGACTCAAGAGGCTGAGACTGGAAGTTTGCAAGTTTAAGGTCAGTCTCAGCAACTTAGCAAGACCCGAAGAAACTTAGCAAGACCCAGTGGCAAAATAAAAAATAAAAAGGGCTGGGTATGAGGCTCAGTGGTAAAACACCCCTGTGTTAAATTCCTGGTATCAAAAAAAAAATTAGATATATAAGAATCATGCCTCTACTTTGTGTACAACCAGTGAAACAATAGCTGTACTCCATTTGTGTTCAATAAAAAAAAAAAGAATCATGCCTCAACATAACAGAGATTATATATGACAAACCCATAGCCAACATTGTACAGAATTGGGAGAAACTAAAAATTTTTCTTCTAAAATCAGGAACAAGATGAGGACGTCCACTTTTATTCAATATAGTACTTAAAAGTTTAGTCAGGGCACCAAGGCAAGAGAAGGAAATAAAAGGGATACAAATAGAAAAGAAAGAGGCTAAATTATCCCTGTTTGCAGATATGATTCTATATTTAGAAGACCCTAAAGATTCCACCAAAGTACTCTGGGAACTGATAAATTCAGTGAAGTAGCAAAGATACAAAATCAACATACAAAAATCATTAGCCTTTCTACATACCAATAATGCACTCACTGAAACAGAAATCGAGAGAGCAATTCCATTAAGAATTGTCCCATAAAAACTAAAATAAGAAGGAATGTACCTAATCAAGAAGATGAAAGGCTTCACAAGGAAAATTACAAAACACTGAGGAAATAAATTGAAAAAATAAATGACACTAGAAGATGAAAAGACCTCCAGTGTACATGGATTGGGAGAATTAATACTGTTATGTAGTATGTTTGACCATACCAGCTAAAACAACCTATGGGTTTAATGCAATACCCATCAAAACACCAATGACTTTGTTCACACAACTAGAAAACACAATCTTAAAATTCATATGGAAGCACAAAAAATCCTGAATAACCAAAACAGTCCTGGGAAAAAAAGAACAATGCTAGTGACATTGTAATACCTGATTTCAAAACACAGTGCTACAGCAACCAACAAAAGCAGCATGGTTCTGATATAAAGACAGACAATGGAACTGATTAGTGCACCCAGAAATAAACCCATGTGTCTACATCCAACTGATTCTTGACAAAGGTGTCAAAACTATACACTGGATAAAAGAGCCTTTCCAATAAATGTTGCTGGCCAAAGTGAATACCTACATGTAGGAAATAAAAACTGAACTCCTATCTTTCGGTGCATACAAACTAATATGCAGTCTGTAAAAATAAAAAATTTTAAAAATTAACTAAAAACAGATTTAAGACCTAATATAAGACCTCAAACTTTGAAATTAATAGAACACATAGGAGAAATACATCAAGGTAACAGTGGCACAGGTGATGTTTTTCTGAGTTAGATCACAATACCACAGGAAACAAAAGCAAGGCCTGACAAATAGGATTACAACAAATTAAAAAGCGTTCACACAGCAATGGAAACAATCAATAAAGTGAAGAACAGACGAAAATCTTTGCCAGCTATTCATCTGACAGAGGATTAATATCCAGAATGTATAAAGAACACAAAAACATAACAATAAAAGAACACGTAGTACAAATGAAAATGGGCAAATGATCTGAATGGATGCTTCTGAAAAGAAGATGCACAAATCTCCAATAACTTTATGGAAAAATGTTCAGTATCTTTAGCCATCAGGCAATGCAAATCAAAACCGCATTGAGATTCTGTCTCACCCTAGTGGGAATGTCTGTTATCAAAAAGAGAAAAAAAAGTAACAAATGCTGGAGAAGATATGGAGAAAAGGAACCCTTATACATTCTTGATAGGAATGTAATTTAGTAAAGTCACTATGGAGAACAATGTGGAAGCTCCTCAAAAAACTAGAAGTTGAACTACTATGTGATCCAGGTATATCACTCCCAAGTATTTATCCAAAGGAAATGAAGTCAGAATACAAGAGGCACACCTGCACACACATGTGTATTGTGGCACTATTCACCATAGCCAAGATATGGAGTCAGCCCAGGTGCCCATCAACAGATAAATGGACATGGTATATGGACATAGTGCAGGATTATTCAGTAATAAAAAAAATTAAATTCTTTCACTTGCAGGAAAATGGATGGAAATAGAGGACATAAAGACAAGTATCGCATGCTTTCTGGTCATATGTGAAAACTAAAAAAGGAAAAAAAGAAGACTTGGAAGTAGAAGAGGGAGTATAAGGAAGGGGGACAGGTATGAAGGGGGAGGATTAGAAAGAGAGCAAAAGAGGGCAGAAGGAAGAATGGACATGATCAAAACATGTAGATGAAAGGAATTGTCACAGTGAAACCTGATAATTTGTACCATAATTGTGTTCATAAGTTTTATTTTTAAAAAAAATAAATAGGACCATAGGATCAGTGATGCTTTGGACATGAAAAAAAGAAGCCTTGAACACAGGACTTGTGGAGACAGAATTAAAGAACTGAGTGCAAACAAATGCAATATGCATGTGTAAGCATATCCTTAAAGTATTCTTCCATGTAGTAATAAAAAATTATTAGAAAGATAACTGTAGCTGACTGCAGCAGAGAGAGGGAAGGAGGAGCTGGGGAGGAGAAAGGAAGAATACAGAATCTGGACAAATGCAAAGAAACTTTCAGATGGCTCTTCAGTCTTTGCTGACTTTTTTTTTTTTTTCTGCTTGGAGCATTTCTTTCAGAGTAAGATTCAGAGATGTCCAGTTTAGTTAATAAGTGCAAGGTGTTCCTGTGCCTTCCTTTGGTATATGATTAATCTGTATGCCATTTGAAGACTCTGTCTGGAATGCATCCAAGGTATTTTACATAATTACTGGGCACTTCATCTGATATATGAGGACCCATAAAAGCAGAGAAATATTGCAGTTCTGGGTTGGCATTACTGGAGCCATGAGCTCCTTTCAGAATGATGTCTGGGCTTAGAGTCAGGAAAGCATGCTTAGATGTGATAGTCATTAAGCTATGGACTCTCCTAAAAGGGAAGGGTAGGAAACTTTGCTGACTGAGTCATTTAAACCCAGACCTGAATGGACCAGGTGACACCCAACACAGTCAGAAAAGAGACTGGTCAACCCCTGCAAAAAGCTCATTTCTTCTCTAGTTCCTCCATTCCTTGTGGAATGTTGTTCTTACTCTTAATAAACTGAAGAGTGAAAGAAATTTCTGCACGATTTGCCATCCAGAGGTCTGATTATTTTGTTTACATAACAGAATTCTTAATGCTTTTCTTCTCTGGAAGTCTCTTCTATGTATGGGAACAAAAGCCTATAACCTAAGGAGGAATGTACAGACTGAAAATATAACTATCTCTAGGGTCAACTATTTGAAACCTAGATCACATGGTCACCATAGAAAAATTTGGCTACCCAGAGCAGTCAAAGAACAGCAACAAAATTAATGTAGATATCAACAAATCCATGTAATGCTCCAATTCTCTCAAAAGATACACCTTAGACTTCTACTATGATCATTTCTATTTTAACTGATTTTAACTGTCTATTTAACTGTCTTAAGATCCTCAGTAATTATTAGAAGTAACAAATGTGGATAAGTAGAAAGATTCTTAGAGGCAGGCACCCATACCTTAGAAAGAAGTGATCAAACTAAGATCCATATGGGATGGGTATTAAAAAATCAAGAACTTCAAAAGCTTGTAGTTTCCTAACTGTATTTAAATGATATCTAATGTAAGTAGGGGAAGAAAGTCTACCTGACATAGAATTCCTAAGAGTCTACTATACTGTATACATTGGGATTAAGCTCACAAACTTTGAAAGATACATCCTGGATTTGAATCCTGGTAGGGATTCTTGGCAACTACCTGTGTCTCAGTTTTCTCTACCAAAAAATGGGTATAATGGCAGCATCCAGTACATATTATTGTGATGTTTATATGACTTAATAGAATGTGATTCAATGTGCATCTAAAACAGTTTGAGCCCTTAGTAAATATTAGCTATGATAATTGTGTATGTGCATATAAATGGAATAGTCTATATCATACCAATAATTATAACTTTGTAGAGTTCTTCAGAGGATTTCTGAGAGATAAACAGGACAGACTTCAGATTTAAAACCACTGCCTTAGCACATTCTGATCTTTTGATCACTTGCCCATTCCCTAGGTAAATCTCTTTTAGCCCCCAAATCTTGGCTCAAGCTCCACCTCCTGTGACCAGCGACCAGAAGATATAACAACTTCTCCCCAAAGTCTTCTGGGCTCCCAAACCACTCCTACCATGACACCCTCTGTTCTGTGATAGTATTTTGACTCCTTCCATTAAACTAAATAATTTCTGTAATGGCAAAGATGGCCTCCTTCAATATTAAATACCCAATTCCTAGAGCATAGTATGTGCTCATTAACAAGTTATTTTAATATGGAAAATAAATAAATCTATCAATTTGAAAGTAGGACAATTCACAAATGACAAATTCATCAAATGTACTAATTTATCAAACATGTTTTAAGGAACATTTTAAAAATGTATTCAGTGGCCATGAACATTTTATTCTTAGTACTATATTCAAATTAGTTGTTATTGAGTTGGTCATTAGTGATTGGCTTGTAGAAAACTAGTTTTCAGAAAATTGGTTTTAGAAAAAATGTTTTATTAGGGAATTGATCAAGAGCCCATAACTTTTGTTTTTTTATTTGTTCTTTTTAGTTACACATAACAGTGGAGTATATTCTGACATATTTATACAAACATGGAGTATATCTTCTTAAGTCTTATTCTAATTAGGATCACAGTCTTGTAACTTTTCTTAATTAGTAAATAGTTACAATGATACTTTTCCTTCTTAAGCAAACTGTATATAGTAAAATATTTTTTCAAATTTGGATAGGGGGGTATATTGGAAGTTTTTATATACTCCTAGGAAAATTTTGTTACCAATTTTATTTATGTTGCTGGTATGAATAAACCTAATTGTCCCTGAATTAGATATATGCTACTCAGAAGAACATTTTGCTTGTCTCAGCATCTAACTCATTGCCTGCAAAAAACAAAAGCATTTATATTATCTTGCCTTATAACTCCAGGTGAAATCCAACTAAAAGAGAACTCAGTTTATTACACATGACAGCTTTCTGACAAATTGCAGGGGGAAGTCTGTTTCACCTCTATACTTTAATATTATTCATGGATTTTTCATAGAAAATGGCAACAGAAATAACTAATCATTTTTTAAATCCAAAATAAATCTAAGGAACTTGGCTTAGAACTCAATAAGAGCATATTCTTATAATTACTCAGTTTTCACTTGTGTTAATTTATATCTTGAAATGATAAACAATTAGTTTAGTCATATCCCATGTAAAATTTCACAATGAAATATGACATAAAGTGACACTACAGTCCACAGAAGCTAAAAATCTCTATCATCTCTTCAGAACATCTAAAATTTTTTCTTCCCTTTCATTTTAAGTGATATGTTTGCAATAGCCATTTGACTATACTTTTTCTCTAAATAAAACATTAGAAGTTCAATATTGTCTTTAGTTGACACAATACATAAAAAATCTCTGTCAAAGTAAGAAGAAAATTCTTTCTCAACCAACTTCCTTTAGTCTACACTAATAACATTTATGCTAATTTTTGTGTAGTAGCATCTGCATCCACAATTCAGCTCTTCCACATTTCCACACATCCTGAGTGAACTACAATCTAGTAGCAAGAGAAAAGAGAGGGGAAACAGCTCCTCTTCTCCCTGAAGAAAGGAAATGCTGCGAATATACTAAATATACTCTTCAGCCTGCCAAAGCAAAGAGGATGAATCAGGAGGGCTATCCCTGCCTTCCTGCAAAGATGTGTATGTTTCTCTATTACGAAAACTACTCATTTCTCTGGTTTCTCTCCCCCCACCCCAACACACACACAATATAAATTAGTCACATACTTCTCAGTTCTATGCTACACATAGTTCAGGGAGGGATTAAGTTCTGAATATTCATACTGCCTTCCTATTATATTTGAGCTAAGTAATATTCACTGTTTAGCATGTTCTTGCAATAATATTCACTCTAAAGGTGTTGTTAGAAGCTTTTTCTTACTAATATTAACTGTTTCAACAGTAAAAATGCTACCTGATTCATTTTCTTTTTTTTCTTTTTTTTAATTTTTTTTATTTTAGTTCATTGTACACAAATGGAGGACAACTACCATTTTTCTGGTTGTACACAAAGTAGAATCATACAATTTGCCTATTCATACATATACATAGGGTAAAGATGTTTGTCTCATTTTATTATCTTTCTTTCCCCACCCCCTTCCCACCCCTCATTATTTTATACAATCCATCCCTTCTCCATTCCTCTCATACCTCCCCCTACTGCCTCTATGTGTCATCAGCCATTTATAAGAGAAATCATTTGGACTTTGTTTTCATGGAATTGGTTTATTACATTTAACTTTATCGTCTCCAATTCCATCCATTTACCTGCAAATGTCATAATTTTATTATTCTTTATGACTGAATAATATTCCATTCTGTATATACACCACAGTTTTTTTATCCATTCATCTATTGAAGGGCATCTAGGTTGGTTCTACAATCTAGCTATTGTGAATTGAGCAGCTATGAACATTGATGTGGCTGCATCACTGTAGTATGCTGATTTTAAGTCCTTTGGGTATAGGCCAAAGAGTGGGATAGCTGGGTCAAATGGTGGATCCATTCCAAGTTTTCTGAGGAATCTCCACACCGCTTTCCAGAGTGACTGTACTAATTTGCAATCCCACTAGCAATGTATGAATGTACCTTTTTCCCCACATCCTCGCCAACACCTATTGTTGTTTGTATTCTTCATAATAGACATTCTAATTGGGGTGAGATGATATCTTAAGGTAGTTTTGATTTGCATTTCCTTATTACTAGAAATGTTGAACATTTTTTTGTATATCTGTTGATTGCTTGTAGATTCTCTTCTGTGAAGTGTCTGCTCATTTCCTTAGCCCATTTATTGATTGAGTTATTTCTATTCTTCGTGTAGAGCTTTTTGAGTTCTTTAAAGATTCTGGAGATTAGTGCTCTATCTGAAGTGTGTGTGGCAAAGATTTTCTCCCACTCTGTAGGCTCTCTCTTCACATTGCTGATTGTTTCCTTTGCTGAGAAAAAGCTTTTTAATTTGAATCTCTCCCAATTATTGATTCCTGCTTTTATTTCTTGTGCTTTGGGGTCCAGTTAAGGAAGTCTAGTCCTAGGCCAATATGATGAACATTTGGACCTACTTTTTCTTCTATTAGGTGTACAATCTCTGATCTAATTCCTAGGTCCTTGATCCATTTTGAGTTGAGTTTTGTGCAGGATGAGAGATAGGGGTTTAGTTTCAATTTGCTGCATATGGATTTCCAGTTTTCCCAGCACCATTTGTTGAAGAGGCTCTCTTCTCCATTATATATTTTTGGCTCCTTTGTCAAGTATGAGATAACTGTATTTATATGAGTTTGTCTCTGTGTCGTCTAATCTATACCATTGGTCTACCTGCCTATTTTGGTGCCAATACCATCTTGTTTTTGTTACTATTGTTCTGTAGTATAGTTGAAGGTCTGGTATTGTGAAACTACCTGCTTCACTCTTCCTGCTAAGGATTGCTTTAGCTATTCTAGTTCTCTTATTCCTCCAAATGAATTTCATGATTGCTTGCTCTATTTCTATGAGGTCCATCATTGGGATTTTAATTGGAATTGCATTGAATTTGTATAGCATTTTGATAATATTAATTCTGCCTATCCAAGAACATGGGAGATCTTTCTACCTTCTAAGATTTTCTTTCATTTCTTTCTTTAGGGTTGTGTAGATCTCATTGTAGAGGTCTTCAACTCTTTTGTTAAATTGACTCCCAGGTATTTTATTTTCTTGAGGCTATTGTGAATGGGGTAGTTTTCCTAATTTCTCTTTCAGAGGATTCATCACTCATGAATAAGAGTACATTAGAGATCCTCGGCTGCCAGAGTCCTCAGAGCTGAGCTCCGGTCTTCTGGCGGTGCCACGGGGCTACGGCTCCTGGAGAGATCAGGCCTGGAGTGGAGGGAGTCGACAGCTCCAGCGGGAAGTTTAGGCCCTTCAGCGCCATTTTACAGCTTCCCTGGCAGAGAGTGACCACTTGCCACCAACTGAGTCCCCAGCAAGGAGCTCAGGCCTGCCTGGGCTCTCAAGCGCAGTGTATCCATCACTGAGCACAGTTCTGTGCCCCCACCCCAACTTGTTCTAGTGCCCAGGTCCACACCCTGTACCAGGGTCTAGCACCTTGCTGTATCTGATTGTCTATCACAACCAGGCTGTCTCTGCCCAGAAGCATTGATCATTCCCAACCTGGAGGTAGTGGGACAGCACTTTTCTTGGGTCACCGCTTGATCAAGCACCTCTCAAACAACAGGTGAGTTACTGGAAATCTGCAGGGACACTTTAAGCCTTCACAGGGAGATTGCAATCCCTCGGATTTGCACTACTAGAGGGGGAGATACACGAGGAACATGAGAAAACACGGGAAGAAAGGGTCCCAAACAAACCTAGATGATATATCAAGAGAACCCAAAGACAGCATGGTAGAAGGAATGACAGAAAGGGAGTTCAGAATGTTCATAATTAAAATGATTCAAAAGGAGAATGATGTGACGAGAGAGCAGATTCAGGCTATGAATAATCAGCTAATAGAGCAATTGTAGGAAACAAAAAATCATTTCAATAAAGAGATAGAAGTTCTGAAAAAAAACCAGAAATCCTTGAAGGAAACAAGGAAATGAAGGAAACAATAAACCAAGTTAAAAGCTCAATAGAAAGCATAATTAACAGAATAGATCACTTGAAAGACAGAACCTCAGACAATGAAGGCAAAATATTTAATCTTGAAAACAAAGTCAAACAAACTGAGAAGATGGTTAGGAATCATGAATGAAAACTCCAAGAAATATGGGACATCATGAAAAGACCAAATTTAAGAGTTATTGGGATTGAGGAAGGCACAGAGATACAAACCAAGAGTATGAATAATCTGTTCAATGAAATAATATCAGAAAATTTCCCAAATATGATGAATGAGGTGGAAAATCAATTACAAGAGGCTTACAGGACACCAAATGCACAGAATTACAACAGATTCACACCAAGGCACATTATAATGAAAATACCTAACATACAAAACAAAGATAGAATTTTAAAGGCTGTGAGAGAAAAGCATCAGATTACCTACAGGGGGAAACCAATATGGATATCAGCAGATTTCTTAGCCCAGAACCTAAAAGCAAGAAGGGCCTGGAACAACATATTTCAAGCTCTGAAAGAAAATGGATGCCAACCAAGAATCTTATACCCAGCAAAACTTACCTTCAGATTTGACGACAAAATAAAATCCTTCCATGAAAAACAAAAGCTTAAAGAATTCACAAAGAGAAAACCTGCCCTAC